>REGL01000999.1:108871-119414 GCA_004194395.1 Aurelia aurita complex sp. Pacific
TTTTTACCTTGGAAACCGTAGATTTTTGGCCTAAAGCTGATATGTCCATTTTTTCCGTCCGTTATTGCTAGAGTCAGGACTTCGAACCCAGCTTCTAAATACCTTTTCTGAATAGGTTATAGGATGGTTAACACGATTGCAAACTCGGTTTGGTGGAGCAAAATTGTTTAGTACCCATCCGTCACCTCTTTACCTTGGAAAACGTAGATTTGTGGCCTAAAACTGATATGACCATTTTTCCGTCTGTTATTGCAATATTCAGGTCTTCGAACCCAACTTCCAAATACCTTTTCTGAATAGTTTATAGGATGGTGAACACGATTGCAAACTCGGTTTGGTGGAGCAAAATTTTTCAGTACCCAGTCTTCACATTTTCACCTTGGAAACCGTAGATTTGTGGCCTAAAACTGATCTTTTCACTTTTTCCATCCGTTATTGCAAGAGTCAGGACTTCGAACGCAACTTCTAATTACCTTTTCTAAATATGTTATAGGATGGTTAACACGATTGGAAACTCGGTTTGGTGGAGCAAAATTGTTTAGTAGCCAAGCCCCAGCCTTGTATCTTGGAGTTTGTCGTTTTTGTCACAATAACCGATTGAGTCACTTTTTCCGTCCGTTATTGCAAGAGTCAGGACTTCGAACCCAACTTCCAAATACAGTTTGCTAAATAGGTTATAGGATGGTTAACACGATTGCAAACTCGGTTTGGTGGAGCAAAATTGTTTAGTACCCAGTCTTCACCTCTTTACCTTGGAACCGTAGATTTTTCGCCTAAAACTGATCTTTTCACTTTTTCCATCCGTTATTGCAAGAGTCAGGACTTCGAACGCAACTTCTAAATACCTTTTCTGAATAGTTTATAGGATGGTTAACACGATGGCGAACTCGGTTTGGTGGAGCAAAATTGTTTAGTACCCAAGCCCCACCCTTGTAACTTGGAGTTTGTCGTTTTTGTCACAATAACCGATTGAGTCACTTTTTCCGTCCGTTATTGCAAGAGTCAGGACTTCGAACCCAACTTCCAAATACCTTTTCTGAATAGGTTATAGGATGGTTAACACGATTGCAAACTCGGTTTGGTGGAGCAAAATTGTTTAGTACCCAAGCCCCACCCTTGTAACTTGGAGTTTGTCGTTTTTGTCACAATAACCGATTGAGTCACTTTTTCCGTCCGTTATTGCAAGAGTCAGGACTTCGAACCCAACTTCCAAATACCTTTTCTGAATAGGTTATAGGATGGTTAACACGATTGCAAACTCGGTTTGGTGGAGCAAAATTGTTTAGTACCCAAGCCCCACCCTTGTAACTTGGAGTTTGTCGTTTTTGTCACAATAACCGATTGAGTCACTTTTTCCGTCCGTTATTGCAAGAGTCAGGACTTCGAACCCAACTTCCAAATACCTTTTCTGAATAGGTTATAGGATGGTTAACACGATTGCAAACTCGGTTTGGTGGAGCAAAATTGTTTAGTACCCAAGCCCCACCCTTGTAACTTGGAGTTTGTCGTTTTTGTCACAATAACCGATTGAGTCACTTTTTCCGTCCGTTATTGCAAGAGTCAGGACTTCGAACCCAGCTTCCAAATACCTTTTCTGAATAGGTTATAGGATGGTTAACACGATTGCAAACTCGGTTTGGTGGAGCAAAATTGTTTAGTACCCAAGCCCCACCCTTGTAACTTGGAGTTTGTCGTTTTTGTCACAATAACCGATTGAGTCACTTTTTCCGTCCGTTATTGCAAGAGTCAGGACTTCGAACCCAACTTCCAAATACCTTTTCTGAATAGGTTATAGGATGGTTAACACGATTGCAAACTCGGTTTGGTGGAGCAAAATTGTTTAGTACCCAGCCCTCACCTTTTTACCTTGGAAACCGTAGATTTTTGGCCTAAAACTGATCTTTTCACTTTTTCCGTCCGTTATTGCAAGATTCAGGACTTCGAATCCAACTTCCAAATACCTTTTCTGAATAGCTTATACAATGGTTAACACGATTCCAAAGACGGTTTGGTGAAGCAAAATTGTCTAGTACCCAGTCTTCACCTTTTTACCTTAGAAACCGTAGATTTTTGGCCTAAAACTAATGTGTCCATTTTTTCCATCCGTTATTGCAAGATTCAGGACTTCAAGCCCAACTTCCAAATACCTTTTCTAAATAGTTTATAGGATGGTTAACAAGATTGCAATCTCAGTTTGGTGGAGCAAAATTGTTTAGTACCCAGGCCTCACCTCTGTAACTTGGAGTTTGTCGTTTTTGTCACAAAAACCGATTGAGTCACTTTTTCCGTCCGTTATTGCAAGATTCAGGACTTCGAACCCAACTTCCAAATACCTTTTCTGAATAGCTTATAGAATGATTAACACGATTCCAAAGTCGGTTTGGTGGAGCAAAATTGTCTAGTACCCAGTCTTCACCTTTTTACCTTGGAAACCGTAGATTTTTGGCCTAAAGCTGATATGTCCAATTTTTCCGTCCGTTATTGCAAGAGTCAGGACTTCGAACCCAGCTTCCAAATACCTTTTCTGAATAGGTTATAGGATGGTTAACACGATTGCTAACTCGCTTAGGTGGAGCAAAATTGTTTAGTACCCAGCCCTCACCTCTTTACCTTGGAAACCGTAGATTTTTGGCCTAAAACTGATATGTCCATTTTTTCCGTCCGTTATTGCAAGAGTCAGGACTTCGAACGCAACTTCCAAATACCATTTCTAAATAGTTTATAGGATGGTTATTACGAGTCCGTAGTCGGTTTGGTGGAGCAAAATTGTTTAGTACCCAGCCTTCACCTCTTTACATTGGAAACCCTAGATTTTTGGCCTAAAGCTGATCTTTTCACTTTTTCCGTCCGTTATTGCAAGATTCAGGACTTCGAACCCAACTTCCAAATACCTTTTCTGAATAGCTTATAGAATGATTAACACGATTCCAAAGTCGGTTTGGTGGAGCAAAATTGTCTAGTACCCAGTCTTCACCTTTTTACCTTGGAAACCGTAGATTTTTGGCCTAAAGCTGATATGTCCACTTTTTCCGTCCGTTATTGCAAGAGTCAGGACTTCGAACCCAGCTTCCAAATACCTTTTCTGAATAGGTTATAGGATGGTTAACACGATTGCAAACTCGGTTTGGTGGAGCAAAATTGTTTAGTACCCAAGCCCCACCCTTGTAACTTGGAGTTTGTCGTTTTTGTCACAATAACCGATTGAGTCACTTTTTCCGTCCGTTATTGCAAGAGTCAGGACTTCGAACCCAGCTTCCAAATACCTTTTCTGAATATCTTATAGGATGATTAATACGATTCCGAGGTCGGTTTGGTGGAGCAAAATTGTCTAGTACCCAGTCTTCACCTTTTTACCTTGGAAACCGTAGATTTTTGGCCTAAAACTGATATGTCCATTTTTTCCGTCCGTTATTGCAAGAGTCAGGACTTCGAACGCAACTTCCAAATACCTTTTCTAAATAGTTTATAGAATGGTTAACACGATTGCAAACTCGGTTTGGTTGAGCAAAATTGTTTAGTACCCAAGCCCTCACTTTTTCACCTTGGAAACAGTAGATTTTTGGCCTAAAACTGATCTTTTCACATTTTCCGTCCGTTATTGCAAGATTCAGGACTTCGAACCCAACTTCCAAGTACCTTTTCTGAATAGGTTATAGGATGGTTAACATGATGGCAAACTCGGTTTGGTGGAGCAAAATTGTTTAGTACCCAGTCTTCACCTCTTTACCTTGGAAACCGTAGATTTTGGGCTTAAAAGTTATATGTCAATTTTTTCCGTTTTTGAAGAAAGGACTCAATCATCCTCAGTGGAAGCACTACCCCAGCGGGGGGGGGGTACATGTCTTGTGGATTAAAGGGGTCTCCCGCCTGGCTTTTTCTTCCAGTTTCCGAGTCCCACTTTTATGATGCATTTTGATTGAGAACTGTCGATTTTCAACAATTGTTGCGAATTTCTGCCAAACCACACCCACGTTTATGGAAAATCGCCGAAAAAANCAAAATTGTTTATTACCCCGTCTTCACCTCTTTACCTTGGAAACCGTAGATTTTGGTCTTAAAAGTTATATGTCAATTTTTTCCGTTTTTGAAGAAAGGACTCAATCATCCTCAGTGGAAGCACTACCCCAGCGGGGGGGGGGTACATGTCTTGTGGATTAAAGGGGTCTCCCGCCTGGCTTTTTCTTCCAGTTTCCGAGTCCCACTTTTATGATGCATTTTGATTGAGAACTGTCGATTTTCAACAATTGTTGCGAATTTCTGCCAAACCACACCCACGTTTATGGAAAATCGCCGAAAAAAGACCCTCGCTTTGAGAGTTTTTAGCCCAAAACCCACCCGTATGACCAGCATATGAAGCAGATATCCGTACCTTGAGCATGTTATGTACCCCACCCCCCTCCCCCCCCCCGGTGCACTTCTGGGCAGAAGTTGTTGGGGATAATTCGTTCTAAATACTTTGCGCAGAATATGTTTGCAATGTCGTAGTTCACACACTTGAAAGTTTTATTAGCCGTTCTTAGCCTGTTTCTTGTTATTTTCCATTCATTTTAGGTGACTTTTTCTTCTTTAAGGCGTTTAAACTAGTATACTGCAAAAGACGATTATGCTTAAAATTGGAGGCGAGGAACTGTTTACGTTCCTATAAAATCCTAAAAGGTTCGTAATTGGAACGCAAAGCATCTTGGTAAAAATTTCCTCGCTGCCATCTTTATCGTAGTCGTCTATTGGCATTTTTGTTTGCTTATAGGCCAAGAGGCGAATTCTTGCTACAAGTAGAAGTGCAGAGTTTCTGCTGATAACGGGAGTTATTATTCTTCATCTTCCTTACCCTTGTTGGTCTGGATTAAAAGAAAACCACAAGAATAGACAGATGTGAAGGGCTTGTTTCAAAATGTTCCTCTACAATGCCCCTCTACAATGCCCCTGTTCTTTACTTTTGCGTTATGGTTGTGAAGGTTTGTGAAATTTCAGTTTTCCTTCACCAAGTTAGCCAGATTTGGACGCTCGATTCAAAGTTCAAAGTAAAAAGGCGTGACTATGATTCATTGTAGGAGCGGTAGACACGAACGACAATGATACACAATTATGTTATCTTGGATGACATTTTNAGTTTCTGCTGATAACGGGAGTTATTATTCTTCATCTTCCTTATCTTTCCCCTTGTTTGTCTGGATTAAAAGAAAACCACAAGAATAGACAGATGTGAAGGGCTTGTTTCAAAATGCTCCTCTAGAATGCCCCTCTACAATGCCCCTGTTCTTTACTTTTGCGCTATGGTTGTGAAGGTTTGTGAAATTTCAGTTTTCCTTCACCAAGTTAGCCAGATTTGGACGCTCGATTCAAAGTTCAAAGTAAAAAGGCGTGACTATGATTCATTGTAGGAGCGGTAGACACGAACGACAATGATACACAATTATGTTATCTTGGATGACATTTTTCTTCCAATTCATTAAAAATTCGATGAATTTTTGACAGTATGAATGTGTATGGAGTTCCCTGGCGTCTTTTTGCTACATTAAAGATCTCTGGATGTTGATTGGTTCTCAATTTCAGTACAAAAATACAGGCCAGGATCATCATTATAGTATGCGCCCGGGGGGGGGGGGGTACATGACTTGTGGATGGACAGGGGTCTGCCACCCGGTTCTCAGAAAGCTACCCTCTTCTAATTACCGACATTTGCTTTGGTACCCACCTTTGTACCTTGGAAACCGTAGATTTTTGGCCTAAAACTGATCTTTTCACTTTTTCCGTCCGATATTGCAAGATTCAGGACTTCGAACCCAACTTCCAAGTACCTTTTCTGAATAGCTTATAGGATGGTTAACAAGATTGCAAACTCAGTTTGGTGGAGCAAAATTGTTTAGTACCCAGCCCGCACCTCTTTACCAGGGAAATCGTAGAATTCTTGCTTAAAAATGAAATGTTTACTTTTTCCGTCCGTTATTGCAAGACTTACAGAAAAAGATGTGTCAAGCGTGGTGGGGGGGGGGGGGTTTAATGGTAAAGGTAATTTCGTAAAGGCCACTAGCAAAGGTACAGTAAGTACGTTTACGAAAGCACCTGAGAAACTCTTCGATGCTCGTATCCAAAATGAATTTTCTTGAATTTCGATCAACATTAAGTCCTGGTCTGACGGTTTGTGGAGCATACTATTGCATGCAAGGCCTATAAAAATTGCTTCAAAGATGTCTTTGATTCAAGGCCCCCAACGAGATCAGAAAAGTGGGGGGGGGCCAAATTTGATACAAAAAATGGGGGGCCCGTCCTCCCGGCCCCCTGTCGTTGGAGGCCCTGTGATTTAACATATTATTACTTAATTTAATTTTATTTTCTTGAGAAGCCTTGATAAGATACACACAGTATGGCTAATTTATCCATAAATAACTATATTTCCACAAAATAAAGTAACATTACTTATTGAATTGATTGATAAATTACTTTCGAAACTTTCAACCCAAACAAATGAAAACGATCATAGATACAATAAAGGCTGATATGTGAAAAAGTGGTTTCATACTTTATACTCTTTTGGACTTCTGATCTAGGGAATACTATAATCATGCTCCTGCCCTGCAATTTTGCACTGAAATTGAGAACCAATGGACAGCCACATCTAGGGATCTTTAATGTAGCAAATAGACGCCAAGGAACTCTAGACAAATTCATACTACCAAAAATACATCGAATTTTTCATGAAATGGAAGAAAAATGTCATTCAAGATTACATAATCGTGTATCATTGTCGTTTATGTCTCCCGCTCCTACAACAAATCATAGTCACACCTTTTTACTTTGAAAAGAAGCTGCATCGAGCGTCCAAATCTGATAAACTTGGTGAAAATTTGTATGAAATGTATGAAAATTTCACCAACCTTCACAACCTTTACACAAAAGCAAAGAACAGGACATTGTGGAGGAGCATGTGAAACAAGTCGTTCACTTTGTCTATTCTTGTTGTTTCTTTAATTCAAACCAACGAGAGGCGCCGCCAGGATTATTTATAGGGGGGGGGCAAAAGATAATGGGGTCTGGGGCGGAGCCCCAGAAAAACTTTCTTGGACCATGCCCTCTACTTTGGCTGTAAATGTGACCAACGCCCCTTTTATAGGTTGACATAAAGATAAATGAGTCTGTTGAAATAACACAAGTAGGATACCACAATTAGGAAAATGACGTCCTACCGGCCACCGAAAGACCAACTTCGGATTTCCAAAAATTTCCGCGACCAATCTAATACGCCACTCTGTAATGGAATTATCGACGAGCTGTCAAGTTCTCTCAGATTCAGAAATCTGAAGTATATGGTTTGTGAAAAAGAGGGCATCGGACTCAACAGAAACTTTTAAGTTCAGTATACAATCAGGAGCGGATCTAGCCCGATTTTCAATGATTTCCCACGATGAGATCGAAGGCGAGCGGAGTGAGCCAAATATTTGAGGGGGTCAGGGGGTACCCCCCTTGAAAAACAGTTTGCAGCCATGCCATTTAGATTGCCTTAAAATGCTATAAAATTCTTCTTAACTAATTGATAACTGATAAAAATGTTGAAATGAAGAGCATCCCACCAAAACTATTGTGGACCTTCATATGATTATAAGGCCTAAGTTTACCTCAAATTTTTCTCATTCAGCCAGCCACATTTTGCCTTGTTGACACATCACACAGCCCCCTTATATAAAAGCAATCAAAAAGATTTTGAAATTGTTTATTATTCTTTTCATCGCGGATCTCATTTTCATGATTATCGTTAGTCTTTTCTCCGTGACAAACCTATGAAATCTTTCCTAAACGATCGAAAGTCATGTTAAATGCGTCCCTGGGTTAGGGGGTCTGAGGGCGAAGCCCCCAGCAAAAATTTCGTGGACATGTCCTTTACTTTTTCTTAGAACTTTCTAAGAACGCTTCTACCGATCTCATGTTAGCTGGTGGTGAAATAGAATTGTTGATCATTTCGTAACAGTTGTTTAAATTAGCATCCCCAGGAAAATATTTTGCAACGATATGATATTCTTTTGTTTAGAATGCATCCCATCTNATGTTTATTATTCTTTTCATCGCGGATCTCATTTTCATGATTATCGTTAGTCTTTTCTCCGTGACAAACCTATGAAATCTTTCCTAAACGATCGAACTTAAGCCCCGGCAAAACGACTGGACTCATGGACACAACGACTGAAGTCATGTTAAATGCGTCCCTGGGTTAGGGGGTCTGAGGGCGAAGCCCCCAGCAAAAATTTCGTGGACATGTCCTTTACTTTTTCTTAGAACTTTCTAAGAACGCTTCTACCGATCTCATGTTAGCTGGTGGTGAAATAGAATTGTTGATCATTTCGTAACAGTTGTTTAAATTAGCATCCCCAGGAAAATATTTTGCAACGATATGATATTCTTTTGTTTAGAATGCATCCCATCTTTACCAATTCTTAATTGAAAACTTTCATAATTTGGTAGCAGTTTTTAGGAATCATAACCAAAGGAAAATTTTTGAGCAAACACACTTTTTCCTAGAACGGTTTTTTTAAAAATCCAATTTGCCTTGCCTCAAAATGAAAATCTTGCCAATTCTGGGATAGTTTGTTTCGGAAATTTTCAAAAAGCCAACCTATACATTGGCTTAGAACGACTCTCCCAGTCACTTTCCATCATTTCTCCGAAAGATTCTTACTCTACATTATCCCTATACCCAATTACTTTCTCCTCATTAGCTCTTTGAAAAAAAGACCCCTAGACTTAAATCTCCCACAAGCTACGTTGTTGAAATATGCAAGTACGGAGGGTACATAGAACAGTGGTCTAGGGGCTTGGCCACCAGAAAAAATTCCCAGTCAGTGCCCTAAAGATCGCCGGGAAATGCAATTAAGACAGCAAAATTGTACAAACCTATACTCGCATTATGATTGCCAAAATAATTGGCCTTTACCCCCCCCCCCAATAATTTTACGCCGGAATTAGAGGAATTAGAAAAGTGGCCCTGGAAAACGTTGGGGGGCGACCGCCCCCTTGCCCCATCCCGGCGCTTCTGCAAGGCGAAAGAGAAAGAAGATGAAGAATGATAACTCCCGTTATCAGCAGAAACTTTGCACTACTACTTGCAGCAAGAAGCTCCTTTGGATCTCCGCACATTTCCAGAGAGCTTTGCTCACAACTTTGCTCAAAATGACTTACGAGTGGTTCAGTTCATACACTGGCAAGCTTTAATTCGCCTTTGGACTCGTTTCTCCTTATTTTCATTGAGGAAACAAAGTGCGAACATCAACGGTGTCATATCGCGAGATTGCCAATAGACGATCACGCTACAGATGGCGGTGAGGAACTGTTTACTAAGATATTTTGCGTTCGAATTACGAACCTTTAACGATTTTATAGGTACTAGGCAACTTTACTTAACCAGTCCGAATTTGCAATCTTGTTATGTTACCAATCCANCCAGAGAGCTTTGCTCACAACTTTGCTCAAAATGACTTACGAGTGGTTCAGTTCATACACTGGCAAGCTTTAATTCGCCTTTGGACTCGTTTCTCCTTATTTTCATTGAGGAAACAAAGTGCGAACATCAACGGTGTCATATCGCGAGATTGCCAATAGACGATCACGCTACAGATGGCGGTGAGGAACTGTTTACTAAGATAATTTGCGTTCGAATTACGAACCTTTAACGATTTTATAGGTACTAGGCAACTTTACTTAACCAGTCCGAATTTGCAATCTTGTTATGTTACCAATCCAATAACCCAATAGTGGTTGGGCTATCTGATACGTCCTATTTTGGTTGGGGGGCAACCCCCCCCCCCACCCCTACCTAACTCTTGAGTGAAATTAGTTAGAGCAACCAGATTTGGTGTACTAATAGCCATAAGCATGTACTTCATGAGAATATAAAAATTAACCTAAAATTACCAGTCATTATTGCTTGCGTCGGCATTTTCCTTCGTGTGGTCAAGAAAAGTTGGATAGTCCTTCAAAATCGGAAAAAAAGTGATAAAATTTGATTTGAAGCGAAATTACCATACAAACATGAAAATTATGGTAATACATTAAAAAGCACTACCTTGCAAAATATCTCTGCAAAATATTGCAATTTATATACTTTTTTTGCGAAAATCAACATTCGAGAATTGGTGATTTTGACAAGGTCAGTTCCGAAAAATTGTCTCCCTCCCCTCATTTGTCAAATATTTTTATAAAACTTGGGTTCGAAGTCTTGAATCTTGCAATAACGGACGGAAAAAATGGACATATCAGATTTAGGCCAAAAATCTACGGTTTCTAAGGTAAAAAGGTGAACACTGGGTACTAGACAATTTTGCTCCACCAAACCGACTTTGGAATCGTGTTAATCATTCTATAAACTATTCAGAAAAGGTATTTGGAAGTTGGGTTCGAAGTCCTGAATCTTGCAATAACGGACGGAAAAAGTGAAATGATCAGTTTTAGGCCAATAATTTGCGGTTTCCAAGGTAAAGAGGTGAGGGCTGGGTACTAAACAATTTTGCTCCACCAGAACGACTTCGGAACGTATTAACCATCCTATAAGCTATTC
>REGL01001000.1:44047-54529 GCA_004194395.1 Aurelia aurita complex sp. Pacific
AAAAAACAGCCACAATCTTGTACAGATTGCCACCTACTAATTTTAATTTTCTCATCCAGTCACATCAGAGTTGTGTGAAACCCATTAAAAATTGTGTACTACAACAAAAAAAGAAAAATATATAACAGGTCAGACATTACCAGTATCATCACTTGTCACACAGGAATGTCTAATATGATTGATGACTGTTTCTGGGTCATCCCAAAAAGTCATTTTGCCAGCAAATTGTAAAAATCTTCTCTGTAAACTTCCAAATAGCAAATCACATTGTAGGTATGCTGCAGATAGAAAAGAGGCAAATCAAGCAATGCTCTTGATGTAGCACATTTTTATAACTGTTTTTTCAAATGATGGGTTGGTGCCAGCCCTGAAAAAATGAGATGGACAAGGAATAAAATTGATTGCCAGAAAGTATACCAAATGTTTTTAACACCATCTTTGCTATAAGCACAACAAGAATAAACACATGTACCCAATGCCACATCCTATATATTGGAGAAACGTCTCGCCAAATCAACAACAATTTTGGCGAGCATGTGCGAAACGTTAAACATAAGATCCATCTGAACGAGCAACACGAAAATGACCCTGATAGCAACATCTCAAGACACTTTAATTCACCCAACCATTCAACTGATGACATGATGATTCTTGGCCTCCTTTTTGCCCCCACGGACAGTGACAAAAGAAAGACTTTGGAGAAGCGCATAATCTTCAAACTTGGAACTCTCTTTCCTGCAGGACTTAATAAGCAGTTCAATTATTTACAATGACATTATTCTAACCAACCCCTTCTCTTCCTCTCCTGTTCTTGTTGCTATGCATATCTATCCTATTATTCTTTCGTTTATGTCACACCGATTCCTTCAAATTCGATTTTTATCTTTCGAATTTACTCTNAGCAACATCTCAAGACACTTTAATTCACCCAACCATTCAACTGATGACATGATGATTCTTGGCCTCCTTTTTGCCCCCACGGACAGTGACAAAAGAAAGACTTTGGAGAAGCGCATAATCTTCAAACTTGGAACTCTCTTTCCTGCAGGACTTAATAAGCAGTTCAATTATTTACAATGACATTATTCTAACCAACCCCTTCTCTTCCTCTCCTGTTCTTGTTGCTATGCATATCTATCCTATTATTCTTTCGTTTATGTCACACCGATTCCTTCAAATTCGATTTTTATCTTTCGAATTTACTCTTCTTTTATCCTACATTCCACTAATCTTACTTCACTTGATAATGGGTTTAAGCCCGAAACGTCGTACAAAATAAAACTCTGTTCAAAGCTTGATTATTTATACTGTTATTTGTTTGTATTTAGTGAAACATCGTGCAACACGCGTACAAAAATTGCAAGAATAAACACAACCAGAAGAGATAAGTTTTTTTTGGCTGCTGAATCCAATGGCATAAAGTTTATGTGAAGCATTCAACCGGCTTCAGGTGCACACAATATTCTCTAGTTAGTTAGTTATCCGAATGGGAATCAGTTGCCCGAGTTGGGAAGCAAATTTTCTTGATCGGGTATCTGTTACCCATTTGGTACCTTGTGCCGGACTTTGTATATTCACCAAAACATAAATAAATCAATTTTGAAAGGCCAGCATCGAACGAAAGCAGGTCAGCTTTGAATCCGAGAAAAGCAACTTACAACTGATGGAGTTTGTGGCATTGCTTACAAAATATAATCCTCAATCAGCTTTCTTGGAACAAATTTATGGTTTGCTCCCAGGTCAGAGAAGAAACAGCTTATTGTTCATGTAATCATTTCATTGCCTATGATGGCCCAAACTCATATCTTTTAGAAAACGAATCCAAGACACCGCCCAAACAAGACAGGAAAAGGTGAAAATCCCAGGAGAACGAGAACGAATGAGAAGAAAAGATTTGGTTTGATGTTTTTGGTTAGTTGATAGCCTCCGCTAATAAGTCTGCTCTGTTTCACCTATCTTTTCATTTCGTTTCTTCCTTCGGTGATTGGACCATGCATACTTACAAAGATCACAACATTTTACTCAACATCACTTGAAATCTTCGTTTCGTAGGGGTGCCTGATGTGCATCTCATCTCATTTCTTGCAGCAACTTTTTACTTAGGCCCTTCCATCTTCTTGTTTATTTCATCTGCCAGATGACAACAACAGCAACATTGGAGGAGATGTGAGTAACATTGCGGAGGAATAGCTACCACACAGGCGCCGTAGCTACTTTGGGGCGTAGCTTGGAAAAGGGTGGGAAATGGAAGCATCAGAAACCCGGGGGGGGGGGTACTTGACTTAAATTTGTACAGGGGTGTGCCCACGAAAAAATTTTTTTTACCCTGCCCCAGAATTTTTCGCTCAAAATGATAACCTGTTCTAGAAAAAAATTGGGGAAAAGTATACTTAAAAACATGAAATTTGACCGAAAACGACCCTATCTAGCAAAATATTCCCCTTTGACATGCTTTGACAACCTGCTCTACTTTTTGCCCCCACGGACAGTGACAAAAGAAAGACTTTGGAGAAGCGCATAATTTTCAAACTTGGAACTCTCTTTCCTGCAGGACTTAATAAGCAGTTCAATTATTTACAATGACATTATTCTAACCAACCCCTTCTCTTCCTCTCCTGTTCTTGTTGCTATGCATATCTATCCTATTATTCTTTCGTTTATGTCACACCGATTCCTTCAAATTCGATTTTTATCTTTCGAATTTACTCCTTTTATCCTACATTCCACTAATCTTACTTTACTTGATAATGGGTTTAAGCCCGAAACGTCGTACAAAATAAAACTCTGTTCAAAGCTTGATTATTTATACTGTTATTTGTTTGTATTTAGTGAAACATCGTGCAACACGCGTACAAAAATTGCAAGAATAAACACAACCAGAAGAGGTAAGTTTTTTTGGCTGCTGAATCCAATGGTATAAAGTTTATGTGAAGCATTCAACCAGCTTCAGGTGCACACAATATTCTCTAGTTAGTTAATTATCCGAATGGGAATCAGTTGCCGAGTTGGGAAGCAAATTTTCTTGATTGGGTATCTGTTACTCATTTGGTACCTTCTGCCAAAATCGGTACCTTATATTCATCAAAGCATAAATAAATCAATTTTGAATTAAAACCTTAAGGAAAGCTGTTTTAGAAAGGCCAGCATCGAACGAAAAGTATGTCAACTTTGAATCCGAGAAAAGCAACTTACAACTGATGGAGTTTGTGGCATGGCATTGCTTACAAAATATAATCCTCAATCAGCTTTCTTGTTGGAACAAATTTATGGTTTGCTCCCAGACCCAGGTCAGAAGAAACAGCTTATCATTAATGTAATCATTTCATTGTCTATGATGGCCTAAACTCATATCTTTTAGAAAACGAATCCAAGACACCGCCCAAACAAGAGAGGAAAAGGTGAAAATCCCAGGAGAACGAGAACGAACGAGAAGAAAAGATTGCTAAGATTTGGTCGTTGTCGTTTGGTTGAGTTTTGTTTCATCCTTTCCTTTCTTCCTTCGGTAATTGGACCATGCATACTTACGAAGATCACAACTTTTTACTCAACATCACTTGAAATCTTCGTTTCGTGGGGGTGCCTGATGTGCATCTCATCTCATTTCTTGCAGCAACTTTTTACTTAGGCCTTTCCATCTTCTTGTTTATTTCATCTGCCAGATGACAACAACAGCAACATTGGAGGAGATGTGAGTAACATTGCGGAGGAATAGCCACCACACAGGCGCCGTAGCTGCTTTAGGGCGCAGCTTGGAAAAGGGTGGGAAATGGAAGAATCAGAAACATTGAAATAGAAATAAAAGGAGCTGTAAGTAATTATTTTTGTAGAAAATAGACTTTGGAATGGAGACGCCAGCAAGGTATTTTCAAACTGAATATAAATCTTCATTGAAAAAAGAATTGAATTGAAACATGAAATTGAAAGGAAAGAATGTATTTTATGCAAAAGGGGCATTTATTCAGTGAACGATCATTTTTATAACTGATATCTACTAAGCCAAGGACTACAGTGAACAATCACTTTTGCCTCGAAGCTGCTTGAAGCAATGCTCGAAGAGAAACTATGAAGTTTTCCAAGACAAAATGATTTCTGCAGAATTTCAGAGATTTCAATGTTCAAAAGTTTATTCAAAACCTGAAAAGTTCTTTCAATGTTTAAATAGTTTATTCAAAGTTCCTAACAAAATAATTGTACAAATTCCCTTTCAATTGTTGGTGTGCCTAAAACACTTTTTCCTAAAATTCAATGCTTTCCCTGAGCCCCTGTCCCAAACCGTCCCAAAGCCCTGATCTTCAACTTAGCCACAGTTGTGAATTCCCGGATGTTCAAATTTGTGACGTTATGATTCGCTAAAACTATCCACGTGATTAATTTCAGTCTCAACCGAAGTCCTTTTTCGCCAGGAGAGGCTCCTAGACCAGCCAGCAATTTAACTCGCTTCTTCAAACCACTCTTTACTCGGTAAGTATGTACATATTGGACTATATCTTACATTCTTATCATCAGAAAATAGTTATTTAACCATTTGCTCCCTGTCTAAATGGCTAATCAATGAACAGTTGAACTCCAGCAAGTTACAAGTTCAGGTAGAGCCGCTGGGATTCGAATGGGCCTAACCCCGTTGCCTTCCATATGGCTCGCGTCCAGGTGTTTCTTAGTGAACTATTTCTACAGGTCAGCGACAACTTTTGGATTTGGAAAGTGTTAATAACAATCATTTTACTCTTGAGGCATCGTTTTGAGGTCATGAAACCAGTGCCTCGCCAGCTGCAGTGCAAAACAGTTACCCCAAATGCCGTGGATTTCGTGGAGAACCCGGCTAAGTTGCTTGTGGCCTGCTGGTCTGTTGGCTTCCTGTGGCCTCCTCCCTCGCTCTCAGTCCCTTCTCAGCCTCAGCGTGCTCGGAGGTTTCGGTGCTAACGAATTTAGGTAGGTTGGGGTTGTCTGACATCTTAATCAGCAATGCTGGTGTCATCTTGAAAAAATAGTTGTGGTGTTAACTTGNGAGGTCATGAAACCAGTGCCTCGACAGCTGCAGTGCAAAACAGTTACCCCAAATGCCGTGGATTTCGTGGAGAACCCGGCTAAGTTGCTTGTGGCCTGCTGGTCTGTTGGCTTCCTGTGGCCTCCTCCCTCGCTCTCAGTCCCTTCTCAGCCTCAGCGTGCTCGGAGGTTTCGGTGCTAACGAATTTAGGTAGGTTGGGGTTGTCTGACATCTTAATCAGCAATGCTGGTGTCATCTTGAAAAAATAGTTGTGGTGGTAACTTGAACCAAAGCTAAAATCTTCACTGCAGACCAGCAGTGCTAGTGCTGGACTGGCTGGATAAAGCAAATGAAAGGGTGCAGTAGGACCTCTCTGATTTCTCTGATAATGTCTCGTTCAATTCTGACCTTGACCATCCCCTGCTGGGACACCTCATGGCATTTGCCCAGTAAATATTCCTGGCCCCAGGCATTTGACTGTAACTTTTCCCTAGCGCCAGTCTTCCCTGTCCATAACATTTTTGCTTCTACAGTAAGGGGCCATCGACTTTCGATTTTCGTAATTCTTAATGGCATTTGGCCGTTAAAATCGGAACCCCCTCCCCATTATTAACGGCCTTCTACCAAAAGTACCTCCGACCTTCCTAAAATTTTCGCCCTAAGTAAGTTTTTGGGAGCAGTAAATAGAGGTCTTGTGGAACTCAGCTGGACTTCAACAGAAGAAACACCATATAGGAGGTATAGTAAAACTGTTCTATTCTACATTTTGCTTTAATTATGAAGTTGTTTATAAAAATCCTTGTTTTCAAAAATATTCCCTTTCGGAGATTTCCGTACGATTTTCATTTTCTTAACGGCCTATGGCAAAACCCCCTCCCCATAAAGCCGTTAAAAAATTCGAAAATTGATGGCGCCTAACTGGGAATTTGGCATTTTCTCAATTTCTCGCCTCCAGGTATTCACACCCAGCCCCTGGGAATTTAAACCCCTGGGGGATGGTCAGGTAAGGAATTCAATGAGACACAAGTCCCTCTCTCTTTTTTAAACCCCCTCTATCTTCTCGGCCATGATTACACATATTTTTTTTTATAAGAAACTGCTTACAAGAAACTCAACTCTCAGATCGCCAAAAAATTAAGGAACTCCAGTACTGGGAAAATATAATCTAAGAAACTATTTATTTTGATAAAGGAAATCCTCGACATGTTTTTAGTTTACTTTCACTTGTTTCCTGTATCATATTACTCGTAAGGTACTTGAGTAATGTCTAAACGTTGGAAAGGCTTAAAAAAACTTGTTTTGAAATGTTCACGAGGCACAAGTAGTTAACATGAAGATTGTTTGGAACCTCGAAGAAACTCGTAAGAAACTCTGAGTACTCAAAATCTGATAATTTTAAGAAACTTCCAGTACTGGCCCAAATTCTTAGTTTCTTATAAAAAAAATACGTGTATGTTATTACCATTATTATTTTCAGAATCAAAATGGGTGATGGAGGAAAATCAGTTCAAAAACTTAGCTTTGCTGAGAACTTTGCACTTAGTGGTGCTGCAGCTGTAATCTCAAAGACTGCTGCTGCCCCTATTGAAAGGGTGAAACTGTTGGTGCAAAATCAAGATGAAATGCTTAGAGCTGGTCGTTTATCTGAGCCATACAAAGGCGTTATAGACTGTACTACAAGAACATTCAGATCTGAAGGTAATGTCTTGTTTTGTGTTCAAANTGTTATTACCATTATTATTTTCAGAATCAAAATGGGTGATGGAGGAAAATCAGTTCAAAAACTTAGCTTTGCTGAGAACTTTGCACTTAGTGGTGCTGCAGCTGTAATCTCAAAGACTGCTGCTGCCCCTATTGAAAGGGTGAAACTGTTGGTGCAAAATCAAGATGAAATGCTTAGAGCTGGTCGTTTATCTGAGCCATACAAAGGCGTTATAGACTGTACTACAAGAACATTCAGATCTGAAGGTAATGTCTTGTTTTGTGTTCAAATGTTTTTTTTTTGCTGTCAAGACCAAGGCCGTCCTCCACTTGCAGTAGTTTCAGTTGGCAACCAGCGCACCCGCTCAGTGTGCATGCTCTGTTGCTAGATTGCATGCGTATTAGGCAAGCATGCAGGTCACCAACCAAAACTACTGCAGTGGAGGTCAGCCTTAATACATCAGTTCACAGTTGCAAAGTATCTTCTAGTGCAATTTTTGGGGGAAGATAACCATTGTATTGCAATAAAATCTTTCATCATTTTTCTGCCAAAAATGCGTGAGCAATAGATATGATCAAATGCACGTGGATTGTTTTTCCAGAACTGTGAACTGGTGTGTTATTCATAGGCCATTTTTTTGTTGGAAATCAAGGTCACTTTTCGGATTGATCGATTAGCATTTAGGTATAACTGACGATTATACAACCACAGGTTAATGTGGGTAATATGTTTGTTTTTCGTTTTAGAACGATGTCGACGGGTTAATTAATACAATTGGGAAACATACGACGTCATAACGTCTAAAAAGCCGCTCTGGTTTAGAGGAAGCGTACGACGCCAACGTCTTATAGCTGAATGCTAGCATTAAATAAAAAGATCAAAAAAAGGAACACGCTTAGACCATTTTTGACCTATAACAAACATTGTCGTAGTATTAACTACCATCCGTATTCGCTGTCGTTTTTGTGATGTTGTGTTTTTCCTTATTTCTACTTCATTAAGAAATAGATGTAACATTGTTGAAAATCTGTTTCAGGATTCGTATCATTCTGGAGAGGTAATCTTGCTAACTGCATTAGATATTTCCCAACACAAGCTCTGAATTTTGCATTCAAAGACAAGGTCAAGGCAGCTTTCAAAGCATCAAAAAAAGACAGCTATGGCATGAAATTTGGCAAGAATATTGCCTCTGGAGGAGCTGCTGGTGCCTTATCCCTATGCTTTGTATATTCTTTGGATTATGCCCGAACAAGGTTAGCAAATGATGCCAAATCAGGAAAGAAAGGTGGCGAGCGTCAGTTCAATGGTATCATTGATGTATACTCAAAAACATTGAAAAGTGATGGATTTGTTGGACTGTACCGTGGTTTTGTTATTTCATGTGTTGGTATTGTGGTGTACCGTGGTTGTTACTTTGGTTTTTATGATACCCTGAAACCAATAGTCCTTGGTGATGATGCTGGTGTTATTCTCTCATTCGCATTGGGTTATGGTAAGTCAACGCAGGTTTCTGCAATTAAAATTTTTTCTTTTTTTTGTATATATTCCATCAGAAATTTTTGCAAGACAAGTTACATGTTATGCTACCTACCAATTACTCTACAAAACACCACAAGGATGATACCAAAGGAAGGAATAAACTATGACAATCCCACAGCCATAACATGGAAGGAAACAAAAACTTGTAGGTGAATCAGGCAAAATGTACCAACCACCCAATGCCGCACCCAAAGTGCCACCTAACTGATTTTATCGATATTTTTAAGAGGCTTTGACAAAATCAAGTCCAGGCCTCAGTCAAGGAATTGAATTTGGAGTTGTAGACAAACCCCAAGCAAGCAACAGACCTCCGACCCACCCATTACTTAAAGATACATGTAATTGCTACTATAGAAGTAAAGTAACAATTCTGTAATGAACCCCCTTCTCTTTTAAGCCCCCTACCATTTCTGGAGGGTCCAAGATTGAATAAGCCACCCCTGGGGCTAAATAGAGCTCATGCAGTAATTGTGATTCCCTAGCCCTGTACTAGAAGTAGACTTTCCAATAAACTTGTATTGATTTTGTATAGGTGTGACAATCAGTGCAGGATTGGTTTCCTACCCAATTGATACAATCAGGAGGAGAATGATGATGACCTCAGGAGAAGCTGTTAAATACAAGGGTTCAATTGATTGTGCCGTTCAAATCTTGAAAAATGAAGGACCAATGTCACTCATGAAGGGAGCAGGTTAGTAGCCTTTGTTGTTTGGCCCTCGTTGTTTTGATTTCCATATCTATTTTATTTTTTCTACTGTGGTTGTATTAGTGAATGCACATATTTTTTTTAAGGAACCGCTTATAAGAAACAGTAGGCTCAATTTTTCAAAAGTTAAGAAACAACCCTACCTGAATTTTAAAAGCTAAGAAACTTTTGTAATTTGCACTTTTAATTCTCCTACCGTACTCAGAAATGTTTTGACACTGTACAATTATAGCAACTGTTTTTTAAACATTATTTTGATGTTGAATTATATTATATACCTGTTTTGAGATCTTATTATGTAACTTGGGAGCCCTTTAAACAAAGCAAAATTAACTCTACACTTCCGGCATCAAATATACAAGAAACACGTAAGAAACTTTTGGTGATAAAATGGCCCAAAAATTTAAGATTTACTGCTTACCAGCCCCGGACCTTGGTTTCTTATATAAAATACGTGTAAAGTAAAATATAAACACTTTGGTATGAATTGAATTAAGCATGAAGGTTCAAGCATAGCCCATTATTTGGACTTGCTCCAAGTCTCACTCTTGCTAAATTAAAAAATGGGAGGGAAAAGGGAAGGCAAAGGAAGGAGTAATGTTTTCATATATCCTGCAAATGTAGTTTTTTCCTATTTAATCTGAAATATAAATCAGAAGCAATGGCAAAACAATGTTGATTTGAACATTTGAAAATATAATGCAATGTTATGATTGCCAGGCCAAACTAATTGACCTTGATTAATCAAAGCAATTTTTAAGGCAAAGAAAAAGAGGAGGATTACTAGGCCAAAGTCATTTTCATACAGTAAACTCATGGCGAGACTGCAAAGGATCTTGGGGATCACAGGGTCTTTAAATGTAATTTTGCTGTTTCTGATATTGGCCTTCTTTTTCAGGTGCAAACATCCTCAGGGGTGTAGCTGGTGCTGGTGTCCTCGCTGGATTTGATAAATTCAAGGAAATCTATGCAAACTTCAAGGCAAACAACTAAAAGAACAAAATTGGACTGTCATTAATTTGTGTATGTGTGGAAGACACTCCCATACAATAGATATCTGGAAGTTTGTACTAAATGGAGGTCAAAATTTTACTCTTAGACTGTAATTAACAATTGCGAATTAGACACTGGCAGGAACATGAAATGTGTGAGAAATTTAAGATGTTAATTGTTATCTGAAGATCTCTACTTTTTACTTTGCTTTTGGCTGCCTTTCACATGAGACAAGTTTGCAAAATTGTCATGGAAACATTTCAGCTCACCTCCATATTGTCAACGTCAACTGTTGAGGAAAACATAGGTAGTAGGTCACAGGTAGGTTGTGAACGATGGACAATTATGGAAAAGATGACATCAAAGGGCATTTGACCACAAATCATTGTGTTTGTTAATACAATTCCCATAGAGTCACTGGTGATTCCATTACCAAATGCAAATGCAATTAGTTAAGTGCCCTCCAACACCATCTTTTCCATAATTATCAATTCTTTTGATAGCGCTGAGGATCAGGCTAGTTTGCTTTTGGGGAAGGATGCCATATTCCTGTGCCTG
>REGL01001000.1:76063-90616 GCA_004194395.1 Aurelia aurita complex sp. Pacific
ACTCTACTCCTCATAATTTTTGGTAAACTCTATTGCAGGCAAGCTACAAAATATTACACAAAGTGATTTAATTGTCAACAGAGGTCATGGTCACAAAACTTTTAGGCTTACAATTGTCATGAAAGTCAATAAAAATAGCAAAAATACATTGCTCAATTCGCTCCTTTGCAATAATCAATACAGGTAGTGAATTTCTGCAGGCCCCTTTGAAGACTGGGCCCCAGAATTTAAACCCCCTCCAACCGCCCTCTCAACGCTCCTGCCTTGCCATCAAGGTACTATCCTTTGCTGCAATGTCAAATAATTACCCCATTGGGCTATAAACTTCAATATTGGCTTCAGATGTCACTTGAAATTTGTTTCATTTCTCTTTTTAGAGTACTGAAGCGAAACCTTTACCACCAGGGTGGTTTCTTGTTCCTGATTCAAAAAGGTAATTTCGTTTAGTTGCAGACACTGAGTTATGAACGATGTGTAGAAGTTTCTTCTACAGTACAGGCCTACAATACTCACTCTCTGTAGTTTCTCAACAATTCTTCTTCAGAAAATTTATAGTTTTTCATATAGCTTAAGAATTCTCATTATAGTATGTAGAAATTCAAGAATTTTTGTCATGTTAATATGCACAAGGCCAGTGCTGTAAAAATATTCTCTATATGAAACACATCAAAACTTGAACCTGCCTTGAGATGCAAATACATGTCTTTTATCGTTTAAATTTTACTGAGAGATTTTTGCAAATTATTATCTAAATGATATTGTGAGCAGGAACCATTCTTAATTTGGATCATTTGTCGTCAGATTACCCTATTTTAAAGTCATTGTGATACCCTGATTTCATAATTAAAACTTTCTTCGAGTTATAATTCAAGCCCTGTACTGTATCATATGATAGAACAAATCTTTATTATTGTACTCATTTTGCATATTTGAAACTAGACTTAAATTTCAAGATGTCTATTGCTTCAACTTGAACATGAATTTGATCACTGAAATTTTGCACATTGTAACCTCAATAAATTTTTTCCCATATTAGCGGCCACAGCTACTTCTGGAATGTACATACAAATATGGTCTCATGGGTACATCCTCAAGGTAATGACCATTTCTTCCTCTTTTTTTTTTTTATTCAATTTATTTAACGTTGGCTATTTACAATATACAATAGCACAAAGGTGCTAATTTAGGCCAACTAAGAAGAAAAGAAGAAAAGAAGAAAAGAACTCTCTTCCAAGGAATAGTTTATTTGTAACATTAATTCTTTCGCTGGTTCTTTTATATCTCTTTCAAGGATATCCATTTCGGTCATCACCAGATTTTTTTATATATATTTTCGAAGAAAATCCAGAACGCAAGGCTATAAATTGACTCCACACAAATAACAGTATAGATCAATGTATCTGTTTTAACATAATGACATTTTCAAAGGAACTGCCCCAGCTTACAATGCTGAGATACTTCATCCAGTCAACCAGGGCTGAACAATGCGAAGGTCCAAATTCAAACATGAATTTCCATTTTGCAAAAGTTGTACAGGACAAAGAATGTCTAGCACATCTCGGGCCGAAAATATGGAGCAATCTACCATCTGAGTTGAAATCAACAAACAATATTAATACGTTCAAACATAAGATCAAAGAAAAGGTTGTCCAAAATATGCAGAAAGATTGTATTGCAGAAAGATGTATAACCTTGTGAATATTTTCAATTTGGGCGAATGATACATACACAATATTTATTGCAATGATACACACATAGCTTTGGTTTGGTGTGGCCAAAAATTGGTCAAAGCGTGAATTTAAGGTGCTCATTTTTGTAACTCTGCTTATTTGACTGAAATGTTCTTGTTTTCACTTTATCCAGATCCAAGAGCAGACATAACTTTACCAGCATCATTTCAACTAGGCAAAGGTAAGGAGATATCATATCAACAGTTGCACTACCAGAAGACCCAAGAAAGTGAAACTTTTGAAAAATCATCAAACTTTGATTATAAACAGAGTAACAAGAGCAAATTTTGTAATAAAATAGCAACAATTGCTTTACTTGACACCTCAATTCACAGCCGTTAGCGACGGCAGACAAAGGAAATTCTCTCAACCAGTAATTCAAAACAAATAAAGCCGCAAAAGTTGCTCCGAAACTAATAGGGCAAACTCTCGCCTTGTGCAAGCGAAAGGTGGTTTTTAAGAGAAGTTATTTGCTTATAACGAATGAAGAAGGGTAAATCCAGAGGTGGAAGAAGTGCATGAAGCCGCGAAGTAGCTTCGGAGGAAGCTGGTTTGTCTCCAAAGCGGAAAAGGGAAAGATAAAGAGCAAGCTGAAGGAAGAAAAAAGGATTGAAACGAGGAAGGGAGGAAGGAAGAAATGAAGGGAAGAAAGAAATGAGCAGGTGAAGAAGAACGAAAAATGGAAAGGGGAAAGGAGACATGATGAAAAATAAAATGAATACTGAAAATATAGAAAGGAAAGAAGGAAAGAGGTAAAGAAGGAAGAAAAGAACCAAAAAAAGGCAATGTTGTGGAGTAGTTCAATGGTGTCTTGAAATCTGGGCACCAGAAAAAATCGATAAAACATCAGAAGGAAGGACTTCAGGTTGAGGGTGCTTCGTAAGAACGTAACTATTTTTTCCACCACTGGGTAAATCTAATATCTGCTTGGAGAATTTTGTTTATTTGCATACCAAACAGTTTTGTTGATGTTCAAATAGATTTTAGACGCATGCATTCTATTGTGACAAAATGTGAAAAGCCTTTTAAATAATTAAGAATCGGTGTTATTATTTTATTGTTATTTTTATTGTCACGTCTATCCAATTAATTTTTAGAGTCACAATTGCCACCAGAGCAGCCTGCAGTCCCTGGTGAAGAAGAAAATACTGAAAATGAACCGAATGAAACTAGGAAGGAGGAAGACAAGAAATTACCACCAAAAGTAAAAACAGGAAAACATCCAAGCCTTCTTAAGGTAAGACTGACAATTTTCGAACGAGTCAACGGCTCTCTAACGACTGCGAGCATGAACAAGAGGAGACATAATGATTTGGATTTGCAATTAATATATAATGGGTACTTACTAGAGTTCTTTTTTTGTCGTCTTCTAAACTTGCAAGTACTATCTGGATCTTATTTTCCAAGCGTATACAACGGAAACCTACCGCCATCTTGAATGAAAGATTGCTTGCGGAGGGGCTATGCTTCATTCATAAACCGTTGATGCAAAATAATGGCGGTGAAAAGGGGCTCGCGCTGTGATGCTGATTATGTTGGCTTGGAAAATGCGATTCAGGCAGTAATTGCGAGATTAGGAAACGACAAAGAAGAACTTGAGTAAGTTGTCATTTTATCTTAACAGCAGAATGAGTTAACTACGTAGTCAAATCACGATGCGATCAAATGAATGTTTTCTGATGAACTATCTTATTTCGAGTACGTAAAGAATCGACTCGATCTGCGCTAACCAGCAGCCTCTGCTCGTTGAAGCTATACCACAATGCAATTTGTTCGATCCCATCTTGCAGTTCTAGAACGTCCCCACTTGTTTACAAAGTATTTCGAGTCTTGAGGTTTGAAATGGAAGATGGAAGGAAGATGGATTGTTGTTTTTCAGATTTTGTTTGTTTGTAAACAGAGTGGCTAGCCCTGCATAGGCTGCTGGTTGGCGTAGAGTCTTTACCGTAAATTCAAAATGAATGTCACATCTTGTTCTTCGCGCTGACTAAAATAAACTCTCCATATGTTTTGGAATGGCAGAGATATGAATGGATTTCCAACAAATATCAAAAATTATTTGCAAGCTATTCTTTCCTTGCTTAACGTAGTTTTAATGATGATTTATTTAAAACTTTCATAGGCACAAAGAGATAAGGGTAGAACAAACCCATACAAAAGCAAAAACAACAAAAGAGGTAAGAATTTGTCATTGACGTTTTTCCTATTTTATTCTTATTTTACCTTCCTTTGTTGTGAGTATGTAAGAGAACGCATGTCTGAATCAAGTTTGAACGAAGCCCAATGTTTGTCCTGAAACCATTGTGCTTTACAATTTTGGTATCTGTATCTTAACGAGCATATGCGCAAAAGGTATTGTTTGTTGTGTATTTCTGATTTCCACTGAATAAATCTATCCATGTGAAGTGAGCTTTATCAACCTTGAGCATGAGCACAATTTTGCAAAAAATATCGCTAAAAAATGAAGTTTGACTACTACTTGAAGTTTATATTTCCACGAAGTTAGAGCATTGAGCTCGAATCTTTCAACTCCTTGACAAGGCGGGTGTAGAATTTTATGGTATTTTGCTTTGAATTGAATGGCTTGAAAGAAACTTATCGTAGTCTGCCGTAAATCTGCCGTAAATCTGCCGTGGAAATTGTTTGATATCTTGATTTTTTTTTAAATGGCGGCAATTTAATTATTTTTGAAAAAGTTTAAGTAAAATTTTGATAAAATTTAAACCATCGTAAATCATAAACCAATAGAGATAAAATGATAGAACCTTAAAGAAAACTATTATTTATGAAGGTTTACAATATGGTGGCAAGCAGAAATCAGTATCTTTTCTGGTTTAGGATTTCGAAATCTGATGATATCATAGCCTCAAATTTGATGAATGCCAAATTTTGAAAAAATCAAGATATCAGTCAATTTCCACGGCAGATCTGTGATAGAATTTTACACTTGCACCAACCTTTTTAAAGATTTGAACCATATGTTCGAAGTTAGATTTACAGCTTTAGGATAAACTATGATATGCTGGAGGAATTGCGAAACATTCTGCAAGTAAGTATTGCTGTGGATACACATGACATTTACCTAGAGAATAGTCACTTCTAATGAAAAATTTCGCCCAGCGCATATACTCAAAAGAAGGTTTTTCATCATGGAGTTTTAATGTGAGATAGTTATGAAAATTTCAATTTATTATTTTTTATTCGACGAAAAGTTTTAGATCAGTCTTTGCCCTAGCCTGAGTCTGCACGCAGGCTATCTTTGCCCCATCATCCATACCAACTTGATTTTAAAATCAATCCAGACTTCGAAACTTTCGGGAGATACATATGAACGAAGAATGCACAGTAACTGCTATTTTATGGTTCTTGCCGGTCTATAGATCTTATTTAATCCCTTTTCATTAATTCATTCATTCATTCATTCATTCAATCCTTCATTCATATTTACTTTCATACTCCAGAATGTTTCGCTGTTGAAGATTTCCTCTTTTAATTTCAAGTGTGAATTTTCCTAAATATCTGGTAAGAGATCTGTCTTTTCCAAAGATATTCGTCAATTTTTTTTCATTTTAGAGGAGCTTGATCCAATGGATCCTGCCGCATACTCTGATGTCCCAAGGTAAGAATTTCTTTAAGAAATCGTATAGTCAGTTCACTCTAGACTGCTTACATACAATGAGTCCCAGTAATCGCTATTCAAAACGAGACTACCACACCAAACCGAGACCGCTCATACTGGGACTCATAATATTACGGCATATTTTTTGGACTGACTTTTTTTCACTTTTGAACGCCCCCCTTTGGAACGAGGCTGTTATCCACAGTCATGTACAAAGTAAAGAACAACAAGGTCTTACGAACGAGAATACCATGAGAACAGTTGGCGACAACTGCTATCTTTTTACGTAGGTACTATTTTGTTACTGATTTATTGTGACGTTTTCAAATCAATGTGTTTCATTTGAGAACCACAATTGTTTGTGTTATTCTGCCTAGGCCCTTATTGATACGAGGCAGTAATAGTCTTTTAAAAAAAATGGCGTTTGATTATGATTCGTAGTTAGGAGCGTCCGGCAGCCTTTCAATAGCGATAACTACGGCCATATAATCAGTCTAAGTTCAATCAACTCATGGACAATTTTCGGAACTTGGTTCATCAACCATAAGAATAGGCTTCATGTTTCCTCGTGTTTTGTGGGGGCCTAGTGGACAGTGTTCCTGTAGTCCCCCTCTTGAGCTGTTTTTAGATCTCAAAAGAGCCTTGCTTATTAGAGAAGCTTTTCCAGACCTAGATAGATGAAATGATATAGATGGAATGATACAGATGGAATGAATAGATGGAATGGTCAGTTGTCTCTCAACTCAATTTTAGCTAATTTCAGTTCATTCAGTCCAGTGTCTAANTTGAACGCCCCCCATTGGAACGAGGCTGTTATCCACAGTCATGTACAAAGTAAAGAACAACAAGGTCTTACGAACGAGAATACCATGAGAACAGTTGGCGACAACTGCTATCTTTGTACGTAGGTACTATTTTGTTACTGATTTATTGTGACGTTTTCAAATCAATGTGTTTCATTTGAGAACCGCAATTGTTTGTGTTTTTCTGCCTAGGCCCTTATCGATACGAGGCAGTAATAGTCTTTTAAAAAAAATGGCGTTTGATTATGAGTAGTAGTTAGGAGCGTCCGGCAGCCTTTCAATAGCGACCATATAATCAGTCTAAGTTCAATCAACTCATGGACAATTTTCGGAACTTGGTTCATCAACCATAAGAATAGGCTTCATGTTTCCTCGTGTTTTGTGGGGGCCTAGTGGACAGTGTTCCTGTAGTCCCCCTCTTGAGCTGTTTTTAGATCCCAAAAGAGCCTTGCTTATTAGAGAAGCTTTTCCAGACCTAGATAGATGAAATGATATAGATGGAATGATACAGATGGAATGAATAGATGGAATGGTCAGTTGTCTCTCAACTCAATTTTAGCTAATTTCAGTTCATTCAGTCCAGTGTCTAATTTTTTATGGCTTTTCAAATGTGTGCACCTTTTACAGAGCATCCTATAGTCAAGTTCTTGTATTTTATAGGGGAGACTGGAATTCGGGATTACGAGAAGACAGAGACGTAAAAACCGGTGTTGATACAACAGCGAATGGACCTCTATTTCAACAGCGACCTTATCCAAGCCCTGGTGAAGTTTTACGACGCAATCGACAGAATCAACCACCACCAGATGAAGATTGATTATGCAAAAAGTTTTGGCTGTTTTTAACCAATTTTAACTCAAACCAAACGAAGTTCTGAACAAGTTTTCAACTCAAGTTTCGTGCAGAATGAGGTGCAAGAGGCATTGGCAAATTTTGTGAAACAAAACGATTCAGGTTTCCGAATAGACAAAGCGATTTGCCTTTCTGAAAAATAGGTTTCACACCTGACTGCACTCATTCAAATGCAAATAGATAGGGAAAGAAAAACATTTTGGTCGGCTATGTTGAAGGTGTGAAATCTATTCTTGTATCCTCTGTTTTACCAAATTCACATTTGTCAGTGAATAAGTAGAATTAGGCTCTGTAGAAATTAATTCCATGCTTCTAGCTATTGATAATCTGCTTTTTCCAGAGCCCTAACAATAGCTTTATTTCTGGTTCTTGACTTTTTCCAAGTCTAAGTTCAAATGATAGAGCGTCATTTCATGACCAAGACTGAATATGCGGCCCTTGGCTCCTCCGTTACTACACTGTCTGAGATTGAAACTGAGACTTTTAGCAAGTCTAGTCCGGTATATCTTCTCCAGAAACAAGGGTCAAAGTATGTAACCATCAACATTAGCATGTATTTAGTGTCATAGAACTTAGTATCAAAGTAAACGGTGAGATGTAAAGGTTACCTGATATAAAAGATGAGATCTCATAGATTTATAATCAGCCTATTTTATTTGATGATCTCAACGCGTTCACTAACAAACGAATCCAGAGAAGCAATGGCGTGCGTCAATTTTTCTTGGCCCTATTTATTGACTGCACCATGCTTTTCACTTCAAAGTAGATGATGAATTGGTCTTTTGCTACGAAGAAAAAGTACCTTCTTTTTTTCTGTTATTATTGCTAATGTTCCGTTGATTGTGTTTCACTTTATGATAAGAACTATTTGAGTGCCAGATTTTGGTATTGGCTATTTGAGTAAAGTGATCCCCCCCCTCGTTTCCACGTATAAAATAGTGTTATTGTATGGTTTTTGCCCCCTGTTTCTCCAACACTTCGAAAGGGGACACAGACTACGAAAGAGATGCAAAATTGGTTCTGTCACCCCCATCTGATTACTCCTTTATATTTCAATAAAACATCGCTTGTTCTGTTTCAAAATTCACCTAGGCAAAACTTTATAGTCTATGGGAACATTTACTCTAAAAATATAAGAATAAATTTAGAAATAGTTTGACTCTTGTGTGCATACCTTTTGAGTGCAACAGCAGACAGAATCAAGGATGTAAACCTCGATAATTTGTGCCGAAAACCCGCCAAGAAAGAACTACTCGAAAGCCGAGAGAATTACCCTTGTTGAAAAGGGGCATCCCTGAATGTCAAGAATGTTGCGCATGCTTTAAAGAAGGTACGACGTTCCGCTGACCCACAACCACAACCACAAATCAGAAGTTGAATAATGAACTCGAGGCTACAAGTGTGTTGCAGATGAGGCCACGTGCTTCAAAAAGAATTTAGGCCCAAGTTTTGCTCAAGAAAGGGGCAAGAAACATTGACGAAAAGAACAGCAATATGACAGATGTAAAAACAAAGAAATCAAAGAGGGTATGTATGGAAAATATGGGAATGAATCATATTTTTGGGTAGGTTTTTGGTTTTTTTTTGGTTTGTATTTTTATTGGGAAAAAGTTAAAGTCTAGATAATTCCTTGAGAAAAAAGAATAATAGGCCTAACCTAAAAAAAAACAAAGTCAAATTGAAATAGTGAAAACAAAGGGCCATTTAAGATGAAGCAATAGATAAGAATGCAATCTAAATGAGTGGTGCAATAAATAGATTCTTGGCCTGCTTGTGTAGGGAAATTATTCCCCCACCTTGTGGAAGGTGGGGGCTGGTGGGGGGGGGGATGAATTGATATAAAAAGCTCCGGACGGAGACTGTAAAGTTTTTCTGCACGGAATTTGTGGGAATTCTTTTGTTTTTAGACAAAAGGCTATTATTTTTTTACAAAGATTGCACGGGGTAACACACATGGCAAACTTCTCAGTCTGGAAAAAATGGAAAGGTGGGCTAAAACTGTCTGTTTTATGCTTGCGCCAAGATGACAAGACAATTGCCCCCCCCCCACAGGCAGGCCCTATGAATCTCATTGATAGCTCCTTATAAATTTATAAAAGTTTCCAATCTGGCACTGAAGCACTATGGTATGCATGACTGACACTTTTTGACTGAAGAATGAAAGAAACTAAAGAACAGCCTACTGTACATATCAATGAAGTTAAAAAGAGATGTTGTATTGAAACAATGGAAGCTCAGTGCACATACTGTCTGGCTAATTTTAAGTCAGTAATAAAAGTCATATCTGAATATTGATATATTCTTGTTTCAGGCCGCCTCTGCAGCAGTAGCCAATGATGAAGACTCTGATGCTAGTGACGAGAGTTATTATTCTGGGCTAGAGGAAGAAGATTCCTCCTCAGAAAATGAAGAGGTAAGTTCAGGAACTCGGGGGAACTCCACGGCAGTATACAGAGTGGGAGGACCTACAGTATTTCATTCTCTTATTAAATTCATTTTGTTTATATCTTGGGCTAAAAATACCTCTTAGCCCCTCCAAAGAAGCAAATGATCTTTCTGCGCATTACAACTGTCTTGATCAGGATTGACAAAATATGCTGCAGTTGGGAAAAGACAAATTCAGCTGACATTTTTGCACCCAAACAACTTTCTACAGACAAAGAGATGATTTCCCAAGTGTACTATCACTTGACCTGTAGTGGCTGTTAACAATGTTAAGTTGTCTATCTCATGAAGAATAAAGACTTTCCTTGTTAAAACTACATTTTTGCCAAGAAATTTGTAAATGATTATTGATTAATTATAATTGCCTCTTTGTAAATTTCACATTTTCTTCTTCTGTCACCAGTTACTCCTTGATAAGACATTTTCCTTTTGACAAACTTGAAATTAGGCTTTACTTTTTTCCACAAAATTAAATCCAATTCTTTTTCATTTTTTTTCATTTCATGCCTAAACACTTTGACATGACCTCTGGTAAGGTTTGGATATTTACCATCTTTGAGAAATATATCATCTTTATCCCAAGAGACTTTCCAATGTATGTGTTGTTACATTTAGTTAAAGTCTTACTTTATTGAAAATTGCAGGCTTCCAGTGATGAGGAAAATAATTCTATAGGATCTGACGATAAATTTTCTGAGAATGAAGAAGATGATGAAGAACTCCCAACTCAAGAATCCGATGAGGTTTGCCGATTACCAAATCTTGCACTCTATCTAAAAAGCTAAGACATATTGAGAATGTTTCACAGATCTACTGTAGCAAAAACATTAGCTCACTAAAAATGAGTTCAGTGAAGGTATCATGTGAAAGTATATATTTATAAAATCATCTGAAAATTTGGTAAAATATATAACTATAAACTTGATGTAGAGAGGTTGGACGACACATCAAGTTTATCATGATCTAAATAAGTATATGATATACCGGGTGTCCCAAAAAAAAGTATACAGATTTGGTTGACTCCAGTGATGTGAATTTAGCTTTAATCAATGGCTAATCACTCTCAAAATGTTCCTCGATAGCTAACTTGAACATAGATACGTCGTTTGTTGGTATAGGTGCTTTGAGAGCAGAAATATCAATCTTGAAAGCTCAAATGTTTGTCCACCTTCAAACCAGAGCCTTGGCCTTTTGGCCAAAGCAAATTTCTGAAGCACATCAAAATTGATAACTGAAATGAATGAAAAATTAGGAAACTGCCCAATGGGTAACTAGGGGAGTGACTTCTGGAAAACAGAATAATACAAGATCTAATATTGTTCAAATTTTATCAAGGCTATCATAGATTTATATACAATGCCTTCATAATTTGCTTAGGCCAAAAGGCTAAAGCTCTGGTTTGCAGGAAGAGGCAAATTTGAGCTTTCAAGATTAATATGTCTGCTCTCAAAGCACCAATACCAACAAATGAGGTACCTATGTTCAAGTTAACTATCAAGGAACATTTTTAGAGTGATCAGACATTGAATGAAGCTAAATTCACATCGCTGGAGTCAATCAAATCCGTATACATTTTTTTGGGACACCCGGTACACTCATGATTTGTTCTTTTATTTTGTCATAATAGCTTTGAATAGATTTTGCAAGTCAACCAGTGCAAGATGCACTTTACTTTATGAAAACGCAAAATCAATTATTTTTGAATTTTACTTTTAGGACATCCCAATGGAGCCTTCATTCAATGTTGGCATAGCTGATGAAAGTGTAGAGGATACAGTAGAACATGCTGCAGGGGAAAAGGAACTAAATTCTTCCAAATTAGGACAAGGTGGCATTGTAAAAATAGAGAGAATTGCAGATAATTTTGAAGATGCTGATACTTCAGATGAAGAGGTACATGGCTTTTACATTTGCATGAATATTTATTTAGGCCATAGGCAATAATGCATGTTGATGTGGCCTATGTTATGATCAAACTTGTCTATTCTGACTCACTAGGTGTTGTTTCTCTTTCACGGGATTGCGAGTAAAGCTTAATAATGGTGTTATTCCTTCGTTCTTTTCTTGTCAAAACAAGGAATCAAATGCCGCCATGCCATTATTCAAATACAGTTGAAAATTATTCAAACAAATAAACTTCATTATTTAAAGGGAAATTTGAAATGGGACGTATAGCTGTGTTGGAGCTCCAACGGTTTCAACTGTATTTGAATGATGGCAGCATATGTTGTGATGAGAGAAAAACTAAGGAATAGCAACATTGTCAAGCACTTGCAATCCCATATGGAAGAGCAACAACACACAGTGAGTAAGAATACAATTTTGACCATAATAGACCACATCAACGGTACATTGTTGCCCATGATTTGAGTTTACGTAAAACTCATTGTGGACCATGAAGCCGTTTACAGTAGCAAACTAAGGCGAAAGCACCCTAAGTTTTTTCAAAGCCATAATTTATAATTTTCACAGATATAGACTTTATTTTTCATGAGGCTGAGGTGATATGTTTTGATTGCTTTCCAAAGAAGGCTGTAAGTTGTAAGAAGAAGTTTGTCTTTTACAATTCTTGAATGTAAAATCTTTCTCACCAAAGTTGTAAGTCAGAAGAATTTTGTCTTTTCCAATTCTTGAATGTAAAATCTTTCTCACCAAAGTTGTAAGTCAGGAGAAGTTTGTCTTTTAGAATTCTTGAATGTAAAATCTTTCTCAGCAACTGAAAACTTAGTCTGTCTAGAATCTCTTAGTCTAGAATTAAGAAGAATTTCCATCAAAAAGAACTTCTCGTGTTTGAAAAGTTATTCTGTGAAGAATATGTACTTGAGGTATTGGAGTCAATCACAGTTCGGTTGATACCCAAAACGACAGGTGTAATTTACGGAATCCGGAACTACGGAATTTGGGAATCACGGAACTATGGAATTCGGAACTGCGGAATTACGGAANAATTATTCAAACAAATAAACTTCATTATTTAAAGGGAAATTTGAAATGGGACGTATAGCTGTGTTGGAGCTCCAACGGTTTCAACTGTATTTGAATGATGGCAGCATATGTTGTGATGAGAGAAAAACTAAGGAATAGCAACATTGTCAAGCACTTGCAATCCCATATGGAAGAGCAACAACACACAGTGAGTAAGAATACAATTTTGACCATAATAGACCACATCAACGGTACATTGTTGCCCATGATTTGAGTTTACGTAAAACTCATTGTGGACCATGAAGCCGTTTACAGTAGCAAACTAAGGCGAAAGCACCCTAAGTTTTTTCAAAGCCATAATTTATAATTTTCACAGATATAGACTTTATTTTTCATGAGGATGAGGTGATATGTTTTGATGGCTTTCCAAAGAAGGCTGTAAGTTGTAAGAAGAAGTTTGTCTTTTACAATTCTTGAATGTAAAATCTTTCTCACCAAAGTTGTAAGTCAGAAGAATTTTGTCTTTTCCAATTCTTGAATGTAAAATCTTTCTCACCAAAGTTGTAAGTCAGGAGAAGTTTGTCTTTTAGAATTCTTGAATGTAAAATCTTTCTCAGCAACTGAAAACTTAGTCTGTCTAGAATCTCTTAGTCTAGAATTAAGAAGAATTTCCATCAAAAAGAACTTCTCGTGTTTGAAAAGTTATTCTGTGAAGAATATGTACTTGAGGTATTGGAGTCAATCACAGTTCGGTTGATACCCAAAACGACAGGTGTAATTTACGGAATCCGGAACTACGGAATTTGGGAATCACGGAACTATGGAATTCGGAACTGCGGAATTACGGAACTGGGTCATAGTTATAAATTGCGGAACACAAATGCTCTATATAGTTTATGGGCCAATGCTGTATATTTCTCAAGATATGATCCGTTAAAGGGGAAGACTAATTTCTTTTTGTTTTCAATTTATAGAGGTATAATCAAGTTCCTTAAAATTTTAATTTTCCAAAAGGAGGGTCCCCCGTATGCGTATATGCTGAATGTCCCCTGGGGAAAATATTTGTGGAAATGCATTTTTACCATATCTTCGAACCAGTTCCGTAATTCCGCAGTTCCGAATTCCGTAATTCCATAGTTCCGTGATTCCGGATTCCTAAATTCCGTAGTTCCGGATTCCGTAAATTACACCCGTCGTACCCAAAAGGCTGAAGTGTTTTGAAGTATTTGACCAAAATATTTGGCTTATTCATGCTTTTCGAAGCTATACATGTTTGTAAATCAAATTTCACCTATAAATAGAACAATAGAACAAAATCACAAAGACTATCTTGCCTTCCAGCAGTGTTTTTATCACTGTTAGAACCCAAAATATACAACAACAAAATACAATATTATGCGCTGTACATACCAGAAATGGACATGGCGTCATATGGTTCTGACTATGGATAGCACTTCTGGATTCTGGATATGAATGGCTTTTGGTTATCAACCAAACTTTGGTTCATACCAATTTACAAAATGTGTCATCTCCATATAATGATATTGAGAGTTTGGACGACAAAAATACTATAAGCTATGTTTTAACACACTGAGGCCTTTCGGACTTGTGTCCTCATCAGAGTATGATTTCGAATGATGAATTCATACTCTGATGAGGACAAAAATCCGAAAGGCCTCAGTGTGTTAAAACATAGCTTATAGTATTTTTGTCGTCCAAACTCTCAATATCATTATATGGAGATGACACATTTTGTAAATTGGTATGAACCAAAGTTTGGTTGATAACCAAAAGCCATTCATATCCAGAATCCAGAAGTGCTATCCATAGTCAGAACCATATGACGCCATGTCCATTTCTGGTATGTACAGCGCATAATATTGTATTTTGTTGTTGTATATTTTGGGTTCTAACAGTGATAAAAACACTGCTGGAAGGCAAGATAGTCTTTGTGATTTTGTTCTATTGTTCTATTTATAGGTGAAATTTGATTTACAAACATGTATAGCTTCGAAAAGCATGAATAAGCCAAATATTTTGGTCAAATACTTCAAAACACTTCAGCCTTTTGGGTACGACGGGTGTAATTTACGGAATCCGGAACTACGGAATTTAGGAATCCGGAATCACGGAACTATGGAATTACGGAATTCGGAACTGCGGAATTACGGAACTGGTT
>REGL01001000.1:110927-123980 GCA_004194395.1 Aurelia aurita complex sp. Pacific
GCTTGAACTTTCCAAAAAACTAGCTAGAACTTGTGGCATGTTTTTTAAAATACGGCATTTTTTGCCAATCAATGTTTTGATTTGTTTATATAACTCTTTATTTTCCTCTTTTCTTCAATATGGTATTATAGTTTGGGGCCTTACATATGATTCATATGTCAAGCCAGTTTATTTGCTACAAAAGCGAATAATAAGAGCCATAGCATTTGAGCATTTCACCTCACCTTCTGCTCCCATCTTTCTTGATCTGAAAATCTTACGGCTTTCTGACCTTTTCCAATTCAAGCTACTTTGTTTTATGTATGAATGTATTAATAGAACTTCCCCTTCTCATTTCCATAATTTCTTCACGCCAGTGGCATCTGTTCATCAATATGGTACTAGACAGTCATCAAAGAATGACATTTTCTTAACGAAGAAAAATACATTGCTTTATGGTCTTCGATCAGTGCAGTATTGTGGTGCTAAAACATGGAACAGCATTCCAGTAAACATCAAGGAATCAACCTCTATCCACAGCTTTCGAAAAAATCTCAAAACTTTCTTCTTCACCAATAATTATCAAAACTAATCATGGTAGAGTGCTCCTGGGGGCTGGATGGGCGTTTTTCCGTCTGTCCAGTCCCTGGAAGTACTTTAAACCCACATTGATATGAAGTGGCTTCATTCCTCGCAAGTTTATCATCAATCCTTAAATATTTAAACAAATTTTGAATATTTTCTAAGACAGGGGGTGCTCTCTCCTCGATTAGTTTATCTATTGAGAGGGCCCCTCCTTAAGAAATTCCCTGCACACAAATTTATTTTCTTTTTTTCTACATCATTGTTATTGTTATCATTTATATTTTTTACACTTAGTTAATTTATGTTGAAATTGTTTGTATGTAGTGGAATTTTAAAATGAGAAACTGAACTGAACTGTATCGTATTATACAAGGCTACGGGAAAACCGCGGGAAATGTGCGATTAGCCAATGGGATTGGCGGGATTCTTGTATTGCCTCGTTTTTGAAACGTCAGTCAGGTAATATTGGTCTTTAATGAATAATTACAGTATATACTAATGGACCTTGAACTGTATTAGGAACCATATAAATTCAAGCTAAAGCAAGCAGTAAAACTTACCTTAGCTGCGGAAGATGAGACCAGAAGAAATGTCAGTTCTTTAGAGTGAAAATCATTTTGTAAAACTGTTTGAAAAATTGTTCAAGCTTCTAATTTGTTACTTTTAATATTTTAGATAACGACAAAATTTCATGGAAAGTTCCAACACTATCTGAGAGGAACAGGGGATTGAGAATTCATATAGTACACGAAAAGGTAAACATTTTTAAAGGGTTCTTAAAGGAATTTTGACGAGAAGAGAAAAAGTCACTATGAATGCAGGAAGAATTTGATTGATTTTGATGTACAGTATTGGTTGTAGCGTCGGATCTGTTTCTATTCATGATGAATTAGAACTAACTAATACAGATAGATAAATATTGTGCCGTTCTTGGCGTAGGAAGGCACAAGGTCATCTAGCCTCCCCTAAGAACGGTACTTACAATTTACAAATCCAGCTTCAAGATAGAAAATAGAAATAAAACTAAGAACTAAAAAGACAACATACAAATGGTCAAAAGAAAAGAAGGGACTGGCAGTTCCATACCAAACTATGCAATGGGTCTAACCCTTATCTACTGTAAATATTCATCAGTTATTCCAGTAGGGATCACACGATATATATCAGCCCGCCTTATTCTATACAGCGCCAAAACTTTTTAAGCGCCCTTGGCGGCATCTGAATATCCCTTACCAAAGGGATTTATTTCATAAGTAAGCTCTAAGGGTTCCAATTGGAATAGAAACGGCTTCTATGTTTTGTTAGATTGTCGGTGTTTGTTTGTTCATCGTTGCTTGTTGGCTGCAGGAGAGATTTGCTTGACCACACACACCTCTTGTGGTATAGTTGTGTAAATCGTCTTGTGAATCGTCTCGTATTATGTTGTAATCGTTTCCGTATTTCTTATTATGTTGTAATCGTATTGTTAATTCAATTTGTGCTGTATCTATTAGAAGTTTCTTTTGAATTATGAAAAAAATGTATTTGCTTTACTTAGTTGTTGTTAGATCATCTGTATTTTTGTAAATTTTTCACTGATATAAAAAAAAATATTCATCAGTTTTGCACGATTGAAATCGCAACTAGACGGTACAATGGTGGTGAAGTTCCAGCACTTTTTGAGAAATGTTGATGGTTGGTGTGCACCAGATCTGATTTGGCAAAGAAGAAGCGAAAAACAGACTGCAACCTGTTTAAGTGAGCCAACTGAATGCCGTCACTAAAAATCAGTCACAACAGGATGGATTCACAGAAAAATTTTCTTTGTGTGTTCACTGGTTCTTTCTTCCCGGACAATGCTGCAAAACTGCTTCTGAGCTACGTCTAGAATCAAACGTTAAAAATCGACACAGAGATCCTAAAATGTTTAGAGGTTATACTACATCTTTATAAATCATTTATCATCGTTGGCATCAAAAGCTGTGCCGATGAATGAAAGCCTTATGATATAAACGGTTCGAATTTGCTACAGTGGTGTCCCTTATATAAGAAACAACCTTTTCCATTTCAGGTCGGACATGTTTCTTATAGAAGGAGGTACAATTCAAATCAGAGTCAGGTTTCTTATTAGAAAATTCATGCACTATCGATCAACTACTCAGACACAAAATTTATGATTGTGATAAAAAACATATTATCTTGATTTGCATTTGAAATTTTCACTTCCAGTAAATGATAAAATTATTCCAGGAAGGTGTTATTTTGCGTAGTCTTGTTGAATGAGAAACAATGTTTTTTTCAGACCTGTACTAGTTTCTTATAAAATGGGGTTATTGTTTTGAAAACCAGGGTCTGTGTTTCTTAAATTTGTGTTTCTTATATGCGGGACACTACTGTATCTCACAAGATGCTCAAGTTGCTTCTCTAATTCCAAGATGTCCTGAAATTCCCCTTTTTGTTTCACAGATCATTAAGCAAGGGTCTTGGCATGTGAAGGGAGATTATTTTGCTGTCGTGCAAGTTGAAGGTAAAAAGTAGACCTGTCTCCTGGTCTATTTGACTATATGCTGGACTTTAAAAGAGAGAATCTTGAATTTGATTATATTGGTTTTGTTTCATATTTTNCTTGTTGAATGAGAAACAATGTTTTTTTCAGACCTGTACTAGTTTCTTATAAAATGGGGTTATTGTTTTGAAAACCAGGGTCTGTGTTTCTTAAATTTGTGTTTCTTATATGCGGGACACTACTGTATCTCACAAGATGCTCAAGTTGCTTCTCTAATTCCAAGATGTCCTGAAATTCCCCTTTTTGTTTCACAGATCATTAAGCAAGGGTCTTGGCATGTGAAGGGAGATTATTTTGCTGTCGTGCAAGTTGAAGGTAAAAAGTAGACCTGTCTCCTGGTCTATTTGACTATATGCTGGACTTTAAAAGAGAGAATCTTGAATTTGATTATATTGGTTTTGTTTCATATTTTAGCAGCTGTTTTCCAGAAATATCTCCCAAGATGTAGGGAGTCGCACTATTGTTATTAGGGGCATTGGCATTCGATTTTCATATGCTAACATTAGATCCCCTCAATCCCTTCACGATTTTCGGTCATATCCTAAGGCCCAGTTGAAACATCGTTTTTTTGGCCGTTTCAAATTTAATAGATGTTGCCAAAAACTTCTAAATTTCTACTAAATTCGACATAAAAACGATGTTAAAATCACCTGCCCTTTTTTAATTGTTAAAACAGCAGGAGTTCACCAGCTCTAAACACAACTTGATTTGAACATCGTATTTCTGCTGCGTTTGATTAATCAATTCTAGGCCATGGTCCGCGTTTTCTACGTGTCATCAACCATTACGCTTATGCATTTTGAAAAATGGCCATTTAACCATTCTAATTTCAATCCGACATGGCAAAAAACGATGTTTAAATCAAATTTTTAGACACGGCAGATTATGCCATTTTTGATACAGCTCAATATGACACGGCAAAGACGATGTTTAGACTAGGCCTAAGAAAGCAATGTCTCAAACCCTTGGGTCTGAGGTACCTGGAGCAATGCAGTGAGAATGAAGAAAATTCTCTCCTAATCTCGAGAATGATAAAAGTATGATCTTTAGATACTTTAGTATCATGATAAACAAATGTCACTATAAATTCAAAAGTAAACATTTTGCTACGGAAATTTTCCTGCTTCCTTAGCGGTCCAACACCGTACACACTCCCCATTTGACGGCCAAATGCCGCTAAAAATATGAAAATCGAAAGTCGACGGCCCCTTATTACCCCATGAATTTGATGAAAACTTGGGTTTTATTTCTTAAAAGATGCTCTAAGTCAACTCAAATGTCTGCATTCTTACATACTTTGCACAGTATAAGATTTCTACTGTTCGTCATAGGTGGCAGTCAATCTGTCGTAATACACCAGCTAACTCGACGGAAAAGTCAGGTAACTTTTGCACAGTTTGTTTGTTGTTGTTATCTACCGGGTTCGTCAAAATAAACTATGCACGTTTGGCAGGCCACAATAAATCGTACACTGGACCAATTTTGAAGATTTATGACTTTAACAGAAAGCCTGAATTAGATTCTAGGACTTTTTGCAAATTTTCCATTTTCAGTTTTTAGAGCTAGAAGCGAGTTTCTTAACATTTTCGTTTTCGAAAACACTGAAAAAGATAAAAAAAACGTCGATCAAATTTGGAAGACGCAACATGAATGAAAAAAGAGAAAACGTTTTCAGGGTGATTTGGGGATTTAGTACGAACTCTCATACAGCAGATTACAATTAGTCGATTTCTAAATCCCAAATCACCACGAACAAGTTCTCTCTTTGTCCATTCATGTCGATTCTTTAGAAAACTTGATCGATGTTGTTTTATCATTTTTAGTGTTTTCGAAAACTAAAATTTAAAGAAACTCGCTTCTAGCTCTAATATAAAAAACTGAAAATGAAAAGATTGCAAAAAAATCCTAGTATCTAATTCAGGCTTTCTGCTAAAGATTAAGTCACAAATCTTCAAAATCAGTCCAATGTACAATTTATTGTGGCCTGCCAAACGTGAAAAAAAAAAAAAAAAAAAAAAAAAAGTACGAACTCTCATACAGCAGATTACAATTAGTCGATTTCTAAATCCCAAATCACCACGAACAAGTTCTCTCTTTGTCCATTCATGTCGATTCTTTAGAAAACTTGATCGATGTTGTTTTATCATTTTTAGTGTTTTCGAAAACTAAAATTTAAAGAAACTCGCTTCTAGCTCTAATATAAAAAACTGAAAATGAAAAGATTGCAAAAAAATCCTAGTATCTAATTCAGGCTTTCTGCTAAAGATTAAGTCACAAATCTTCAAAATCAGTCCAATGTACAATTTATTGTGGCCTGCCAAACGTGCATAGTTTATTTTGGCGCACCCGGTATATTTTACAAAAGCTTGTCACTTTGTTGATGACATTACTGGGCATAGACGGATCTTTGTTACGAAGAAATATGCTTTGTAAAGAAACGACTTGTTTGTTATCGTGGTTGGGGGCAAGGTTGGACGTACATTTCTGGTTGCCCTAGCTCATAAGTTCTGTGCAAAAGGAACTGGCCTTTTTTATTCATTTGATATCTGATCAAGTCACCTTGAAACGTTAACCTCTAAAATTTCATTATCTTTCAGGGGTCTTCTTGGCCAAAATGGGCTATTTGGTAGTTAAGACAAAGTACAGTAGTGACGTTGAATTAAATTAAAGATACCATAAAAGCTCTATTAGATGCCCCTCTAATAAACTCCGCTCTGAGCCAAAATTTTAAATAAGCCTAACAGAGCTTAATAGAGGGGCTATTAAGCCCCCCTCACTTATATCGAATCGCAGAGACTACCAAAGATTTTCCATGTATTTAGCTAAAAAGTTTGCATGCTAATCTTTACATGGTTTGAGATAAAACTGTGTCGAATTTGTGCATTTGACTCGTAAGATTGTATGCTGAATTGGCCAAATATGGGGTCAAGAACTGAAAAACTATCATATATATCCTGGTTATTTGATTTTGCGAACAAGCCACCCTCTCTAATAGGCCCCTCTATTCTTTAAGCCTCTCTCTCTAGTGTCGGAAAATGAATTGGCCCCCCCCCCCGGGGGCTTAATAGAGCTTTTACGGTATGAAAGATACCGGTTGAAATACATCACATTATCTTGTTTATCGTCGGGAAATAAGGCATCTCCGGAGTTGAAAAAGTTCAAGAAAAAGTTTCAAGTTGCATTACAAATATCTTCAATAATTCGTTGATCTTCATATCATTTACAGATTCCATTCAAGAAACCAGGTGGCCTGATTCAATGCGTCAAATTTCATCCAACAAAGCCTTTCCTTTTTGTGGCGGTAAGTTCCATTTGGCGTTATTCGCAAAGATTCAGTAACCTTACATTGCTAAATTAGCGGATGAAATTAATGAAATTGTGTGTGTTCGAAGCGACTCCCTTTTTTATTGACAACGCACAGGGGCTTGGCGCCACCTTGCCTAAGAATAGGAAGTACTAGCATGTGAGCTGTCCTAGGACCTCTACATGGTGTGCAGCCTCTTTTATAAAGAAAGAAACACTGTTCTCAGGGAAAATTCGCTTTTCATTAACTTATCGAGGTCAGGAAGCCAAAAGGTTTAGGCCCGCAAAGTTAGCCTTTTNTGGCGCCACCTTGCCTAAGAATAGGAAGTACTAGCATGTGAGCTGTCCTAGGACCTCTACATGGTGTGCAGCCTCTTTTATAAAGAAAGAAACACTGTTCTCAGGGAAAATTCGCTTTTCATTAACTTATCGAGGTCAGGAAGCCAAAAGGTTTAGGCCCGCAAAGTTAGCCTTTTTAAGAGTCCTTACCAGAAAGTGCTGTTCAGGATCGTTTACTAACTTCATTTACTTCTATTGCAGACCCAAACTTTCATCCGTGTATACAACCTGCAGAAGCAGGAACTAGTAAAAAAACTTGCTTCAGGCACAAAGTGGATATCGAGTATGGCTGTTCATCCTCAAGGTATATACAAACAGTTTTGCCATATTTATTATTTGCTACCGGGTGCGCCAAAATAAACTATGCACGTTTGACAGGCCACAATAAATCGTACACTGAACCGATTTTGAAGATTCATGACTTAATCTTTAGCAAAAAGCCTGAATTAGCTTCTAGAATTTTTTGCAAATTTTTCTGCTTTCAGTTTTTAGTGCTAGACGACAGTTTCTTAAAAGTTTCGTTTTCAAAATTACTGAAAACGATCAAAAAACGTCGATCAAATTTTCTAAAGAATCGACATGAATGGACAAAGAGAAAACTTGTTGGTAGTGATTTGGGATTTAGAAATCGATTAATTAATTGATACAATTAATCGATACAATTAATCGATTTCTAAATCCCTAATCTGTCCATTCATGTCGATTCTTTAGAGAATAGAAGCACTAAAAACTGAAAGCAGCAAAATTTGCAAAAAATCCTAGAATCTAAATTCAGGCTTTTTGCTAAAGATTAAGTCATGAATATTCAAAATCGGTCAAGTTAACTTGCTACGAGTTAAATTGTGGCCTGCCAAACGTGCATAATTTATTTTGGCGCACCCGGTATTTGCGGGCATGAAAACCCATCCGACCATGCAATCGGGCGGTCGCAGGAAATTTGCCATTTATGATATCCTGCAGAACAATTTTCAAAATATAGCAAGCAAAACGTAGCCTGCCTAGATGTGTCTCGTGTACAATTCATTTGTACACAACGAAACAAATTATGAGATCATTAAAGTACTTTATTGTCCCTATTTCTTTAATGCCAAAATCATAACGGTTCCTTGTGTCGGGTTCCAACGTCATCTACATTCATTAGTTTATAAATGCTATTGACATGGGGAATTTTAAGGCTGCAGTTGGAATGTATTACCAATTAGGTACCAACAATAATCAGTAGCTCTACAACCAAGTGTAGTCAGGGTGATGTTTTAGAAGGTAATGAGTGCGTGGTGAATCCACTTTTGCAGTGGTATGAGAATAATTCCATTTTTCTTCATTCAAATAATGCCTGGAATGAGGCCTTTGACAATTGATAAAACCCATCCTGTAGAGCATCTCCAGTTAGCGCACCACCATAAAACCTGACTTTCTTGTTCATTTATGAGCAGGTTATATAGTGATTGAATTTTCTTCTTTCAGGTGATAATTTGATAGTTGGTAGTTACGACAAACGACTGTGCTGGTTCGACATTGATTTATCAACAAAACCTTACAAAACTTTGAGGTAAGTTTTCCACTGTCAGTAAATCTGTACCATAACCCTTGTAAAACAAAATGACCATTTATAAACTTTGCCTTGGTGGTTTCTAAGTGATCTCGTAAACTTGCGGTACTTCTTAACCTAGGACGTATTTCGAAGCCAGTTCTTGAGAGGTAATTGTCTGACATTCCAGTAAAGGAACAGGACAGATTTGGTAAGACAATAGCACGAGTTGGTTTTGATTGACACCTCAATTCAAAGCAATTATCGATCGCAGACAAAGGAAATTGTCTCAACCAGAAATTCAAAACAAGCAAAGCCGAAAAAGATTCTCTGAAACCCAGGTAGCTAGCTCGCTCGTTGTGCATTCCAGAAATTGTTTCTAAGAACAAACATGAGTATAGATCGAAAGAAGAAGGATATATCCACACATCTGCCACGGGCATTTAATTTATTTGGTTCAAAAGCCGATTGGGAAGCGATTCAAATCTCTTATCGTTTTGGGTGTAATTAAATCACTTGCTGCTCAGCTTCTGAACCAAAGAAATAAAATGCCCGCGGTAGATGTGTATATATATANTATCGTTTTGGGTGTAATTAAATCACTTGCTGCTCAGCTTCTGAACCAAAGAAATAAAATGCCCGCGGTAGATGTGTATATATATATCCTTCTCCTTTCGATATATGCTCATGTTTGCTCTTAAAAACAATTTGTGATATGCACAATGAGCGCGCTAGCTACTTGGGTTTCAGAGAAACTTTTGCGGCTTTGTTTGTTTTGAATTTATGGTTGGGAGAATCTCCTTTGTCTGCAGTCGCTAATCGCTTTGAATTGCGGTGTCAATCAAAACCAACTCGTGCTATTGTCTTACCAAATCTGTCCTTGTTCAGTAAGGGTTGAAGTGGCCATTATCATCAGTACCCAAGATGACCAATATGTAACAATGTTTGTTGCATGTAGTACTTCTTAGGCATATGTAATCAAGTAATTCTTTAAGAAACGACACTGTGCTGAGAAAGTTATAAATAACAACGTTTCGAGCTTTGCTCTTCATCAGATGACCAATATGTGTTTGAAATAACATGAAGCAAAATGTTTTCTAATGATTCAAATGATTGCAGATGCTGATTGCACAAATATGATGATTTCCCTTTTATTTTTGAAGAATAATTTGTGGAAACAAATTTTGCCCGTAAATTTTACAAATTGAGATTGATAAGCTGATACAGATATTTCTTACTATTTGCGTGGATTGATGATCTTTCGGTACTGATAGATGTAGATGCTTGATTTATTTATTAATTTATTAATTGATTAATTGATTAATTAATTGATTGATTAATTGATTGATTTGAACTCTTCTGTTTAGGCATCACAAGAAGGCAATTCAGAGCGTGGCTTTCCACTCTAAATACCCATTGTTTGCGTCAGCCAGTGATGACGGCTCTGTTATTGTTTGTCATGGAAAAGTTTTCAGGTAAGAGTCCTACTTTTTTGATGCATTCCATTTAAAATTGTTTACAGCAACAAGGTACTTAAGACACTACATATGAGCTACTGTACAACACTGCGAGGACGATGCCAGGGGAGAGCAAAAGACAATGAAAATTCTTTGGTGTTACATTACATCTTGGGGGTGAGTGGCCCAGCGGCTCATAAAGTTTCCGTCAGGTGATTAAAGTTAAACTCGGTCAAGTGAGTTCAACTCGGGATGGGTGACCCCTGGAGGCCTGACCTTGAAACTCAACTCACCGTCTTTCGGAAGGGACAACGTTAAAATAGTGGTCTCATGGCTGGATGCGGCATGCATAGTGGGCTTAAATTAGCTTAAATTAGCTAGAAATTTTCCAGCCCACTTGAAATAAATTACTGAAAAAATGAAGAACATCATCCAACTAAATTACGATTAGATATAGATATACAATGACAAAGAGCTACATATGAACGATTAAATGTGGATGTATACTAAGATCTGTTTCACACTGGAAGTCAGGCCAGCACAGGCGACAATGCTGAACAGCGGAAACCCCGGCCGAGTAAACACCACCAACAGAAGCCGCCGTCGCTACTGCTCCCCCTCCAGAGTCCCCGCCGCTTAAAAACATTGCGCCTATGCTGTCAGTCCTACTCGGACATTCGAAACATCAAAATTTTCCACCACATCCAGGTTTGTTTATCAAGTCACAGTTTGTCAGCCTTGTGTGATGCTCAATATCAACTGAACAGTGTGCAAAATTCATCAAATGTTTGGGTAAAACAGAACACAACTTTCGTACGTAAAACTTATGTAATTCTCCATTCTTTTCGAATGGGCATACGTTTCTTTAATTTCTGGGTCCAGTTTAAACATGCTATAAGCTACTCAGATTGTTATGTGCCAGACGTCGGCAGGCATTTTCGACTCAGCCAGTATATTATTTCATAACACAAAGCAGCAACCCCTCTCCCTATGTGTGTTTATTTTATTTTTTTTTATTCTTACTGTGTATAGTATAGTTGAATTGTAAGTGCCAGCCATAGTGGAGACCAGATGACCCAGTGTCCTTCCCCGCTGTGGCTGGTACATAGGAATGTATTTATTTTGTTGTTTAAACGATTTTTTTTCAAATCAATATAAAAAAACATGCTTAACTTTTTCAAGGCAAAGATGTTGGAGTGTCGAATTTCAAAATGTTTCCTAAAATAGTTTCTTATAGACATTCCCCCACTCAAGTTCTCTGCTGGCGTTGCATCTTGGGGTCGCATAGGCGTTTCGAACTCGAATTCGAAATTCCCATTCAATCCTGATGTGCAATGCGAACAGCACCTTCGCATTCAACTGCAGAATTGTCTATTTATATATCAGGTGAAAACTTCGCTTGCTCTGCAATTTCTTACTCATGCCATTGGACAAGTATCACAATGAACAAAAAGTTTTGTTTATTGCAGGGAATGTAGCTTGTTTGTCACCTTGCTTTATTGCCTATATCTAAAGTTTAGCTCTCTCTATTTTAGCGACTTGTTACAAAATCCGTTAATTGTTCCAGTAAAGATTATCAGATGTCACAAGCCAATAGGTGATCACGGTAAGTATATACTAAATTTGATGTTTCAATTGTGATTTTTAAAGTTGATTGTATTCCTCATCAATTGCTCCTCGGGCCGGGTGGATATCATGATATGTTAGAGTATACAGACGTGCCAATTGTTGGGGAACTAGTTTCAAAAATTTTTTATATTTATGAGCATAATTTTCAGGCATTTTGCGGAATCTTGGGTCCTGTTGTGCAGAACAATTTGCAAAAGTTAGAAATTCTGGTAATGCTTCATAATTTGCGGAATTGTGGCCCAGATTTTCATAAATTTGCAGAATTATGACCCTTAACTTCTTCAAACTTTGTGGAATTATGGCTGCCAATTTTCTGGGCAAAATGGCACATCCCATCAGGTGATAAGTCAAGATACCCCCCAAGAATTGCTCTAAAAATTGCTCGTGTTCCTCTAAGTATTTTTGTCATTCGAATAGTTTCACTTCCATCATTTTCTTCCCTCATAAAAGCTGCGTTCTTGAACCAATTCGTTGTACTTAAACCTGATCGAAAGTAGTTTCATTTTTTAAACATTTTAACGTTTATAGGTCGTTTAGGCTTAGTTTAAACATGTTTTTTGCCGTGTCGGATTGAAATAAGGCTGATTACGATGAGTCCCAGTAATCGCTATTAAGAACGAGACTATTACACCAGACCGGCAGTATTTCAATAGCGATAACTACGACCACATCATCAGTCTTGATGGCCATTTTTCAAGATGCACAACCGCAGTGGCTGAGCACACGTGGAAACCGCAGACCATAGCCTAGAATTTATTAATTAAACACAGTAGAAATATGATTTTTAAATCAAGTCGTTTTCTGCCGATTGATACGAAAGAGCTGGTGAACTCCTGCCGTTTTATCTATTCAAAACAGCAGGCGATTTAAACATCGTTTTTATGTCGAATTTAATTGACACTTAGAAGTTTTTAGCAGCATATATTAAATTCGACATGGTAAAAAATGATATTTAAATTGAGCCTTATGTAGATATGAAAAAATTTTTGAATAAATTCTAAAATAGAAATTGGTATGATTTTTATTTCTTACAATATAGTTATTTGTGACCAATATCAGACAAAATGACGAGCAAATTGATAAGTCTGGTCCTCGTTTTAGAGGTTTTAATTTCAACCAAAATTTTTTTGATCAGCATCTAAATTAGACACATTTTTGTCGTTCACATACACAGCTAAATTGTATTCTGTATTCGGTATCAGGAAGTTGTTGATTTTCAGTTTTAGGTGCTGTTTATATGGAGGAGGGCTAGCCCGTCTAGGTGAGATCTCGCTATTGCATACCCGAGATCTCGCCTAGGAGGGCTGGAAATTTCCCATGTAAACGCAATCAAGAGGGCTAGTCCTCCTAGGCGGGCTGGCGGAAACAATAGAATCAACGCAGAACAATAGGATTAGAACGGTTGGCGCCATCATGTCTAGCCCTCTTAGAAGGGCTGGCTCTCCATGTAGACGCAAAATAAAATCCAGCCCTCTTAGGAGGGCTAGCCCTCCTCGTATAAACAGGCCCTTAATCTAGCTGTTACTTTATTTATCTTACAGGTGTTGCTGATTGTGTATTTCACCCTTCACAACCATGGATTTTCACTGCTGGTGCAGATAATACCGTTAAACTTTGCACATAAAAAGTAAGAGTTTTAGTTTTCCACGAGACAGTTTAGGGTTTAAACGCGAGCTGCAGGTTCATCA
>REGL01001001.1:7774-19060 GCA_004194395.1 Aurelia aurita complex sp. Pacific
GTCGTTCATCCGGTGCGCAGACAAACAAATCGTCTTCGAAAGATTGTCTGGATAGAGGAACAAATAGATGACCAAAAAAATGAGACGACTTCGAAGTTGAAAATTTTTCAATCCCGTTTTAAACCCAGACGATCTGTCCGTCCAGACGATTTTTTTGTCATCTGGCGTAAAAAGGGTCATTATCTGAAATATCATAAAAATATCATGAACAAAAACAGTAACTTTGAGCTGAATAAAAACTTTCCATCTTTGATCTTTGATATCTACTGATATCTTCTAAAAAACAACCGCCACCTGGGTTGAGACCATCCTTGGGGTATGCTTCTTGTTTATATTCGCAGTTTGATTAATCGACCGTAGATAGTCTTTATGTGTAAATCTAAATCGCTTTGCACTGTTGTGCCAACCAAAAACAGTGGATGCTATTTATAGAGCAACTGCCATTGTTCTTTGTGAATAGAAAGCAATAGATGCCATTGTTACTGAATCTGTCCTTTCTGCAGCTTCATTCTGTAAGACATTTTCAAAAGTTGAGTTGTTGAATAGTCAGATTGAACTAGAGGATGTTTCCAGGGTTTATGAAGCTTTAAAACTTTGCCTGCTTGCTTAAACAGCCTCAAGATCTGGCCTAAATGCTGTTAAGTTCTTACATAAACATTTCACATCGGTGAGGCAGTGGATGTCTCTTAAGGTAGAATATCATATGATTTTGAGACAACGGAACTAGAATAAACTTACCCTCCAGAAACGCTTCTTGTCAGCAACTTCACCATATATTTGGCCTTCTTTCATATAAAGAGATACACCTTCTCCGTTGAATCCGCCAGAATCGATAAGAAATTTTGGAGATGTTGCTGTTGTATTGGAGTTGAGTAATTTCACTCTTAACGCTATCGATAGTCCGTTTAGACATGTTTGTGGCTGTGAGATGCAGCTACCTAAAAAGATTAAAAAAGTTGTGAGGAGGTGGCTAGCATTATGAATTCTCTGTCTGCACTATTTCTGCTTTATATCTTGTTACACGAGAAATTAAAATATGTTTATCTGCATAGGTCCTCTTATACGGCGGCTACAAACTTGAAGATAAAAATCAGGATTTTTTACATGGCAGAGATTAAATGTTCATGCTGCAAGTAGGGGACATATTATCTGCGCTTTTATGTGTGAAAAGGTGCCTGTAGTGTCATATCTACGAGTGTGTGAACAATCCTATGATCTATGAAATCATACAGATTTTGAGAATGGCAGCATATTGAAATTTGATGAATCGAAAGTTTGAAGATAAGTCAATGTTCAGTGAGACGCTCAGGGATAGTTGCTTCCAACAAAGTGAAAACATTTTCCTTTCTGGAACCTGACTAATAATTCTGACAATGCACGATACCGAAATAGCAGTATAAGAGCAAGAGGAACTAAAGAGTACTGTTTCTAATACCTCATGCACATTGACACAGTTAAACCAGGTCTGTCTAAACCAGATTTACGTTCAACCAATCAAATTAATTCAATTCGTCGGATTGACCAATTAGAGTGCAACATTTGATAACCTGGTTTATTAGTTTAATTTGTAAGTGTAAATGGAGTATAAAAGCATCACTTTAAGCATTAAAGCTTGGATGTTGGTACATCAGTCGATTACGCTAGAAATGGCATATGGGGCATTTTTGCCAAGTTCTTTTTATTTTTAGTTTGATTATTTAATCAATTTATTAATCAAACAATCAGACAATCAATCGATCAATCAATCAATCAATCAATCAACAATCGAAAATTTATGATGCAAAAACAATCCTAGTCGACAGATGCTTTCCGCCGTCTTCAATTTCTTATTGACAAGAAGACAACTAAATTCCATACCTGGTAATTCTCCAGCATCAAGCCACGCTGTTTTACCATCAAAATGCAAACCAGAATCATCTTTCTGTACTTGCCCATGCACAGCCAAAGGCGGGACTACAGGAACTGTCTTGTTATAGATAAATCGTAGAGGCCATACGTATGAGGGTGATATCGTATTTTTGCTGCCTGCCCAGGAAAAAAGAGTAATTTTAACGATGATAGAATGATCGAGAAAGTCAGTTTATACTACAGGATAAAAAAAAAGCAGAAAGAAAAAGCTATTGTTTTTTGTTTGATGTCCGTTTTAGAATAAACAAGTCTGCTCAAGTACAAAAGCTCTTCTGTTGTAGATAGAACTTGAAAATCCAACAGGGATCTATTCTGAGTCCCTTGCTGTTTAAAGATGATATCTGTTAGTCGACGCCGTCCTGTTTAAACGTTTTACAAATTAAAATCAGATGGGTTTTCTAGCTCGTCCTAGCTTTCTTTTGAAAGTAGTTTACACATGCCAAGGACGGATAGCAGCGTAAGGAGATGTTGTAAAATCTGCTACAAACTTCTTAATGTCGAACTGAAAATCTTTTGCATTTTACAAAAAACAAAATCACACACAATTGACGTTATCAAACTCAATCAAACTGGTAAAAAGAAAACAGGCAAGATATGCATTTGATCTTTCTACATTGAGGTCGAATTAAAGTTCGCTATGCTTCCCTAGAGATTTGTTGAATTGTTCTCAGATATCAAATAGTTCAAGTTGAAGAAAATTCGACAGATCAACGCTCAGTTGAATTTAGTGTTGGCAAAATTACTCCATAGACTAAAGTATCTAATCTTTAAACAATTCGGTAAGTCCATTGTATGTTCCAAGGTCAGAGCCGTTAGTAAATCACTTTATTTCATAAACTAAACTGATACGGAATTAAATGAAAACATGAAAATGATCTTTGACCATACCTGCGACTTGTAGTAATTGTAAAACAAGAAGGGCAATCCCTTGGTACGAAAGCATGATCTTTAGATCCTGAACACCAGGAAGGTCATCTAGTCTCTTGCAATCCTTTTAACTGCTTTGCAACNACATTGAGGTCGAATTAAAGTTCGCTATGCTTCCCTAGAGATTTGTTGAATTGTTCTCAGATATCAAATAGTTCAAGTTGAAGAAAATTCGACAGATCAACGCTCAGTTGAATTTAGTGTTGGCAAAATTACTCCATAGACTAAAGTATCTAATCTTTAAACAATTCGGTAAGTCCATTGTATGTTCCAAGGTCAGAGCCGTTAGTAAATCACTTTATTTCATAAACTAAACTGATACGGAATTAAATGAAAACATGAAAATGATCTTTGACCATACCTGCGACTTGTAGTAATTGTAAAACAAGAAGGGCAATCCCTTGGTACGAAAGCATGATCTTTAGATCCTGAACACCAGGAAGGTCATCTAGTCTCTTGCAATCCTTTTAACTGCTTTGCAACGAATTCTGTATCAAGAAATCTGAAACTCTTGATAAATTGCAATTTCAATCAAATCCAAAACAAATTTCTAGCTTGCTGAAAATTTTACTGTCTGTAGAAATTTGCTTGAGAATTAACATTTTCATCACATTACCTCATTTTTGAGAAATGTTTGATCTACCTTTGTGTAACTTGGTGTATAAGCATGATTAGGCAGACGGGTTTTGGGTACCGAAATACATTGCTGAATGCAAAGAAATTAAAGGCTTGTTGGTTCGTTGGTTAGGTGTTCATTGAACTTGATTCACTGGTTAGACAAGGCGTAATTTGCACGAGAACTCTAAAGCGAGCGAGCATATGCTACGTCTCGAGGGGGGTATCACTCTGTAAAAATCTCGTAAACCTTTGGTAAAAATCCCTTCGTTTTCAAGGAAGATCCCTAAAAATACTATTGTTTAAAAAATCTCGTACGCCATTTCGGAAGAGTGATACACCCCTCGCTACGTCTAGTCTAGTGCTAAGCAGTTCAATAGCCGAGAATACGTAAGGCTGTTTCGTTTTGCCGTATTTCTGATACCATTAGTTCATTGAAAGACATTCGCAAAGTTCTGCAATCTAGCACTGCGGTCGAGTTAAAGCTTGGGTAGCTATCTAGAGATGCGGTTGACTTTAAAGACAGTTTCGTCGCTTGCCGAGATAAGACCGTGGATTTTTACAGATAAGAATTGATAGTGCATTATTTTTGGTGGAATCGCTAGCTTAGATATGAAAAACAATTCATCAGTATCGATGATACTATTAAAAAATTATCGGCGATGTTGCTTTTAATAAACTTTCTGCGAACAACAGGTGTGAGGACTGAAAAACGACTAAAAATCTTCATTACCGCAAAACGCTCTATTAAGCCCCCGGGGGGCTTATTTAATTTCGGACACCCCCCAAAGGGGGACTTAAGAGAGGGGGGCTTATTAGAGAGGGGGTTATTCACAAAATCAAATGACAAGGATATCTATGATAACTTTTTGGCTCTTTTGCATCATATTTCGCAGACTCAGCATGCAATTTTATGAAATCAAATACATAAATTCGGAACAATTTTATCTCAAACCATATCAAAATTAACATGCAAACTTATTTAGCTCTGCAATTTGATATAAGTGGGGGGGGGGGGAGGCTCCTATTTAAAATTTTGGCTCAGAGGGGAGGAGCTTAATAGAGATCTTACGGTAAGTTTTGTCCAATTTCAGCTCTAGAACAACTGAAACAAACTGGATTTATTTCCAGCAATAAAGGAAATGAGTGAAAATACCGGTTCTATTGTAGGTACAAGTTTACATCAAAACTTTGAAAGCTTGTTGAAACTGACGAGCAGCGGAAATGAACTTTCTAATTTTTTTCTTCTATTTTTTATATCATGAAACATTTTTAAGAAGAAAACTTACAACTATTAAATCATAACTAATCAAAAACGTTTACAATGAGAATTGAACAAACTATTACTTAAACAAGCTTTGATTTACAAAAGATTTTCTCTCTGGAACGGATGATCAGTTGACTAACAGGCTTGTTCTCGCTGTGCAATAAACTATCATCTCTTTGGTTCCAATGTTTCAAATGCGGCCAGAGTTTATCGTTTACCTTTGACTGTAAAGCCTGATTCACACTGGTCCTAAACACCAGGCTTTACACTCAAATGTCCTTCCCTGATTGTTGATCGGGCAGTGGGAACCAACCTTAATGCTGCTATCATCGAGTAAGTGAAGAAGACACAATGTGAGGTAAGTTCAAATAATCTCCTTAAATCATAGTGACTGTCGAACTCAGAATCTTATAAGTAAAAAGATGTCTATAGCATCCAGGAAACCCTTTGGAAAAAAAGCTCTCTCAGTTTTATCCCGGTTGCTCGCTTGCATTTTTCTTACAAGGTTGCTGGGTACTTAAGGTAACCGGTGCCAATGAAAAACAAAATGACAATGGTCCTCTGATCCGAAAAAGTTAAAAAATCCAACGTCATAAAGGAGGCCAAAAACGTGCGTACACTTAATGCTAACTTTGTCACTGAAGGTCTAGGAAGCAGAGATTTCAAATCTTTAAATCAGCGTAAAAAGGTGGATGTAAAATTATATGACGTATTTCTCCTGATTGAATGGCTTAAAAGCAACTTTAGCTACCTATCTACAATTCTACCGTTGGACTTTTCGGAGATTTTGAATATTTTTCGAAATTACAGCGTATTTTATATTTCAGCATATTTGAGGATATCACGTCATCAAATTTCTAAATCATAGACCAGGAAAGTGACATTGTAGGCATCCATAAAGTATAGTTTTTTCTAAATTATTTCATGTTGCGTCAAACAGTTTAGAAATTACGATGGTTTTAAGTTTTTTTGAAAATTTTTCTTGAATTCTTGAAAGAGAAGAAAAACAGTCTAATTCTGAAAATTTTGAAGATTTCAGAAAAGTCCAACGGTAGAATTATAGAGAAATAGCTAAAGTTTATATGAAGCCACTCAGTTCAAAGAAATAGGCCACTGAATTCTACACCAATCTTTTTAAAGATTTGGAACCTATGCTGGTCCAGGACTGAAAATGTTTTTAAACTTGAGAGAGACAAATGAGAACGAAACTCTGCAGGTTTCCTGCTAATTTAGTCTCCTTTGGTCTGAGTTTGGTTTCCCATAAAGTTTCTTGTAAAAATACATGTATTCTGGGAAAGGTATCAAAGGTGAAACATGCAAACACGTGGTGGCTGAATTCAGAAAAGATGGAAAAATCTATAGACTAATAATACAGTCTCCTACAAAACAAAATTTGAATTTCAAATCACAGATAAATTGTTCATAATCGTCCATAATTTGAACAGTAATTTTTCATATAGGTTTTAAAAACCAGAACTAAATTTAAAATATGTCTCAAATTAGATGTCACGTGAGATTTGCGATAACGTAGAATTGCTCTCGCAAAAGCTCTTCACCTGTCTTTATTCGCGGGTATTTTCACGTGACAATGACATCTAATTTGAGACAGAATTTAATAAAATTTATACACACTCTTCTAATATACTCTTCTCAAAAGTCTCCTTTGTTTGAAAACACGAACTGTTGAAGAACATGGATGCGAGAGAATGCAAGTGCACTCTTTTTGGCAGCTCATCGAGCTTCAAGAAATGCTGGTTAATTTCCCTTTTTTATGACAAACGAGACTGGGGGAAAATTTATTCAAAAATTGACAAGAATATTTTTAAAAAATTGGGAAAATCCTAAAATAAAGAAGAAGTCAATTTCGAAAATAGGCTACAAAGTTATGATAACAGAGTGAGACAAAACTGACATCTTGGTTCGAATTTTTGACGTACAAGGCTACTGGTGTAGGAATGTTTACGTAGCTTTAAAATCTCTTGCCAAACTATAAATACAATTTGAAGCTGAAGTTACGTTTGGTCCATCAGAAAGTTGGGGTACTGTTTTCAATAGTTTTATGTTTTGCTCATAACGGTGCAGGGCTGAAATTCAATGCTAGGGGGTATATACAGTAGTAGGGCGGAATAATAAGGGATATGATATAATAAAACTCACTTTCCTGTCAAATTTCGATGATCTTCCCAAAAAATGTTTTACCTATCACAAGAGCTTTCGAGGAACAATCAAAAGCAAATTATCTCATATTCAGACCGTTAGACAGTTTCTGAGATGGCAACACGGTGTTTTCGCGAAACCAAATCCTAGGGCAACGTGGCACTAACAGCATCCTGTCCGTCTCCTTCAGTTTCAGCAAAAAGAAGTGAACAGATCAAGGATGAAGAAACGTATAGATTAAATCTTTCGACAAGAAATGAACCTACCAAAAAACACAGAAAAAGTCATAAATTTACTGACATACCATCACTGCATTTCAATTCAGCATCTCTTCAATTTCACGCAACAAGTTCTCAATTTCACACACCAGACACGATCGTACTCTGCTCATCAACTGATTCGCTTGGAGCTGTGTTCTGTTCTGCTGACATTACGTCTTTATTGATTCCAACTTCACTGGCAATACTGCAAGGCGCTTCTTCTTTCATAGCCAAGAACTGCTCACCATCTTGAGAAGAGACAGCAACACCGGCTACATTAACTGTTCCTTTATTGTCTACATGGCCTTTAGGGCTAAACATGACGGCTGTCTGAACAATCGGTGCCCTTTCTTCAAGAACGTTCGCTACATTTCCACTGGACTCTCCCTCTTTTGCAACCACACTATCCTTGTTTATTGCCTGAAACGGGGCAGGCAAATTTCCGACATGTTCGGCTACTTTATTGCTTACTTCGTGCTCTCCAATAAACATAGAATGCCTCATGAGCGCAGCTGTCTGAAGCTCCGGCGTTCTGTCGTGAGGCTGAACACCCCCTACCTGGGTGGCTTCATCTTCCATGCTTGTATTCAACTCAATACAATCTGATCCATCATCCTTAATGATTGGTTCGAGCCCTTGGAATGATGTGTTCATTGTTTTTACACCGTCCTGAGCTTGAAAATGTCCTAAGGGAGTAGCCTCATCCCCTGCGCTTGCACTCATCTCAATACAATCTGACCCATCATCATCTTTAATAATTGCTTCAAGGGCTTGAAATGATGTGTTCATCCTCTTGGCTTCATCTGCAAGCAATGACAACGATTTTGGCTCTCCTGATGTCTGGGTTGCTTTATGTATCCCACCCTTGTTGTCATGTAATGGGGAAAACAGCGTTGCACAAAGAGCTGACAATGGACTTGGGCCAGTAGCTGAGTAGATATTAACAGCATTTGGGGACACAAAATTGGCACCTTGATCCGCTAGGGTACTGGGCGTGGTCAGATACGCTGCCGTTACTTGAGAGATTTCTGAGGGAGTATTAGGTGATAAAATGTAGGCTAGACTATCTGCCAAACTAATTCTACCTCCATCAAACTTCAGCTCTGTGTCTTTGAGCCTGCTGTTACTCGGGGTTGGCAGCATGGCACTTCTAGGAATGGTCACAACTGAAGAATTTGGAATGCTGGTTGCCATTCCTGGTATGCTTCTCTTGAGGGTTGCCGCTTCTTCTAAGGCAGTGAGGGTGCCACTTTCGGTGTTCTGAAGCATCTGACTAGTAATAGGGTAGTTCTGGTAGAGGGAGTGGTAACCGATATGACCACTGGGAGGGGAGAGCGGTGTGTGGATTCTTTGCTCATCATCAAGGGGGCATTCGACAAATTGATTCTCTTTGCCCACTGGGGAGACGAAAAGACGTCTCTTAGGAGCTCTCTCTCCATAATCGATAGTTGACTGCAAACCATAGGCTCTGTTTCTGTCTTGTAGTGCCGAATTGAGGCCCAAACCAGGGGTAGTGTCAGGCTCCTTCTGAAGTTTGACGTTACATCGTCTCTTCACATATTCTGCAAGCATGATAAACAAAACGTTTAGAGGCTGCCATAAAGTAGACAACGAAACCTATGAAGCTTCATAGGAGAAATAGAGCAAGAAAATTTTACCAACTGAAAATGATGTTGTCCAAGAGAGCCCTTCCTTAAGTCTTACTCTATTCGCGTGTAATTTTCTACAAGGGGATTCTATATTTAGTGTGTCTTCCGAAAAATGTATATTTTCGTAAATGTGGTATCGTCTTTATAAGCGTTCACAGGGATATTAAGAGATGTGAAAAAATAGAATACTGTTTTGACCCCACCCTTCTCCAAGACTGGAAAGCTTCTTTCAGCACTCTCATTGGTCAGTTTCAGCTGAGGACACTTTACTAGTCATGCAGACCTTCTGAACCTTCTAGGATGGTTCTATGGTTCTACAAGACCAATGTCTACCAAAAAATTTGATTTTCTTCGCTTACAGTAGGTACCCACGAATAAGAAACTCTGTTCCCATTTAGATCATTTAAATCAATATGGTTTAAAAGCAATAAACCATTTTTGTTCCATTTTCCAAAATTCAGTATCCGAGTATCTTTCTTACATGTGCGTTTCTTACTAAAAGGGGTACATGCTGTACCACACTTTTGTAAAGTGCGTGTCATTTGAAGAATTTTCTGGCAAGGAACTAATATCCTTCAACTTAAAACACACAACTCTAACGATAAGCTACCCTAAAATTAGCCAACTCTGACTCTTTTATATCATCATCAAAACAATTAAAACACAAAAGATTACTTGTTACTGTGCCATCCAAAGCAGGAAAGACACAAGGTCATCTGGTCCTTACTTTGGATGACACTTACAATTATAATCCTTTTCAAACAAAAAAGGTACAATGTAAGGTAGCTTGTTACCAAATGCCAAATGATGAAGACAAACTTAAGATTTTCAAAATTTGGGATCCAATCTGGATAAAAAAATATACATTTCGAGTTCTCTCCTCTCTCGAGTTCTCTGGAAAAAACATATAACTCTGACTCTACCCTACCCTACACAAAAACTCAGTTGAAATAGGACAACATCTTCGCTAGATACTGTACACAGCATGAACACTTTGACGAAATGTCTTAACCGTGTCTAACGAAAAGCTTTTGGTATAATTCATTATGCTTTCGCGGTTCAAAACAACTTTACACTGTGTGCAACAAGGCTTTAGATAGGAAGCTTATCTACTCACCCAATAAATCAGGACGTCCTCTGAGAAAATATTCATGATCAAACATCGATCCAAATTTCGTTCTTCCAATACCATCGTATCGATCTGACATCACTTTTCTGAACCCATAAAGATTCAGTTGCCTCACGAAACTCTTCAGGCTCTCAGTTTTGAATATCTTCCCTTCCTTTCGTTTCAGAATCTTTTGGAGGAACAATCGTTCATCTGGGAATACGATGGCTGTTCCATCTTGGCTCCAATGCAGGACATCACCAAATTGTTGATTGTTGATTATAAACCAGAGTTTGAAAGGAAAGTTTTGACCATCAATGGAATCAAATGTTAGGCTTTGCTGGATTATCACAGGAACTTGGGTCTGGAAACAAAATTTATGATGAATCAAGATTGGAAAGAGAAACGAGACAACAGTCTGTCTCAAACTAGATATGCGATAACGCAAAATTACTCATGCAAAATCGCTACAATTGTTGCTATTGGAGGGGATTTTTACGTGAAATCTAATTTGAGACAGACTAACATACGTTTGTAAAAACTGCTACAAGTTTCTTTTATAAAAAGGATGCAATACTTTTGACAGTTGCTATAATTAAATAACAATAAAGTTATTTTGGTCTTAACATACAAAAGAATCTATTTTAAGATTACTTTCAACTTGAAAATATAAAATTCTTGACAGACAACTTTCAGCAGGGGCGGACTGGCACTTTTTTTCTGGGGTGGCGTTATGGCTCGCAAGGGCCCGTAGGGTGCGGCCAGTCCTTAATTGGGTGCGGTCACTTGAAAAAACCAAATTTCACGTACTGTCATAAAAGGTGATATGAATTTTTGCATGACTCAATGCGTTCGTTAGCGAGGAATCATTGCAAAGTTAAGCTTACTAAAGGCTGGAATCGGTTGCAACGAATTTGACAGTTGACGAGATATATCGTTTTAAATCTGCATGATGATGTATCTATATTTCTACATTTCTAGATTCTACTTCTAAGTAACTTTTGGGCAAAGACCAAATCGAATACGCAACCCCTTGTTATGACATTCAAGTGGTGGGACCCTACGTGGGATCGAGCCCTGAAGGTGAATTTGCGTTTTTCAGCGCCAAGCGCTGGGATCGCAGAAATAGAGCAGACCTAATAGAGTCCGCGACCCCTTGTCATGACCCTCAAATGGTGGGGTCCTACCGGGTATCGAACCCACTCCACCTGACTGTTTCTGGCTGCAAAGTCAGAGGATTACACCAGTGAGCCACAACACCTTACACGGCGTGGCCAGGGTAAATTAAATGGGGAAGGGTACGAGAATGAGGGAGCCTGGGGGGCCAGGAAAATATTTAGGGCCACGCCCTTTACTTTGGCTTAGAATTCATCTCCTGATATCATGCTTGCCTTT
>REGL01001001.1:21915-55453 GCA_004194395.1 Aurelia aurita complex sp. Pacific
GTACCCCCACCCCGGACTACAGATAGCTTAGTAAAAATTAAGAACGTTCTAAGAAAAATTTGGTTGTAAATTTAGGAAACTTGCCAACAGCCCCGAACGTTAGTTTCTTACAACGAATTATTTGTATCTAGGTATTTTCTCCTTCCAAAGGTTCTAAGAATAACATTTTGGGAGTAAAAATACTTAGATACATCTTGTTATGGAATTTCATAAGTATACTTGACAACAAAATTCCCTTTCAAAAGTGCAATACTGTTAAAACGCAAGAGTTGCTTCCAAATGCAGAAGGATTTCTAGCAGGTAACATTGATTAGCGGTAAAATAAAGCTGACAAATTGCACTGAAAGGCTTTAAATAGAAGGCCCAAAGACACTGTCAATTTAACTTCCCTGTTCATTTATTCTTCTCCTCTTTCCTTTCACCCCTCTCTCGTTTATCTATCATTCCCCTGCCTCCCATTTTGTCATTCCCATTCTTCAGATGGGCTTTTAGGGGGAGGGGTAACCACTTATATACGCGGATGGGAACGTAACTTTCATAAACATGACGATAGTAGAGGATGCCCAAGCAATAGATGGTTTATCGTGGGTTTAGTCTGATGATGATGGCTTCAGTGAGTCAAGCCATCATCAACAGACAATTTAGACAATTTAGATAATGCATTAGACAATCAAGCCTAAAATGCGATAAATTTTCTCTCTTATTGGTGGGGGGCTACAGCCCCCTAACCCCTTGCATCCTATGACTATATTGACAAGAGCAACTTTTGCAATGGGCTGCAGTTTTGGTTTAGTCCCTTTTAACATTGGTTCGAAATGTGAACCCCCTTAAAAATCTGTTAAAAAAGCGTCTGTCGTCATCTTCAAGAGAAATCGGTGATCCAAAACTCGGGAACATAACCATAAAGAAAGGTTGATTGCCTAAACCCCGAGGCCGGTGTCTTTTCAATTTGCAGTCAGCAAAATGCAGGTAAGAGACTGAAGAAACTGATCTGACGAAACAAGAACCTTGTACTATCAACATAATCATTACCAGTGCAAGATAATGCTTGAATACCCATGAAATTACGATGCTCGTGTGTGTTTGTGCATTATTTGGTGACGGTGAATGCTAAGAACGAAGTTCTAAGAACAAATGCATAAAATACGAAATATAAATTGAGTTACAGCACGCAATAAAATAACTTAAAGTAAATAAAATGTATCCCATTATTATAGGATATAAAAGTGATTAATTTAGTTATTACATCTTCGTATTTCGAATTATATATTTACAGATCTCCTATGATTAAATCATGCTAAAGCATATCTGTCTAATAGATATCATTCTGTTGATAGCGAGCGTCTTCTAATAAGCAGATATATACTTGTATCGAAGCAAGGCACTGGAGGTCAATGGTACATATCCACAGAGATAGATATGGATACAGATAGTACATGTACGTCCATTATCTCAACTGAAAGGCACTCTTGTGCAGTTAAGAAAGGCAGAAAGCTTTTACCAAAGAAAACCTTTTTTGCGTGTTGTTCTATAATTTATGTTCATTTCTCTCCTGTTGCTCTGAGGATATCGCCTTTCTTTTGTTGGCTAATGTGAATTTAACGTAGTGACTAATAGGCCTAACTCCAAATATAAAACTAGAACAGACTACTGTTTCCACTTTAGAGTTTCACCTTGGATAGTATTTTAAAAACTAGACCAGAACCCCTACAACAATTAGTTGTAAACTTGTTGTAGGAAAAGGATTTGAGTTGAAAATATCATTTTGGGATGAATCACAAAATTGGGATCCATAATGAACTGAAGGAAAGATTTTTGAAGAAACTACAAGAAGTCTACAACAATCGATCAAGAACTGCAATCCGGATATGACGTATAAGGGAACCACAGTTAGATATGGTAACATAATAGTACATGCTCGTAAATTTCTGCATTATAAGGCAGCAAGTCAGCAACAACTAGGTGAACATATGGTGAAAATGGGAGTTGGATAAAAGATTTACGGGAGATTCTTGCAAGACCGTAAGAGTTCACAAACATTAAGCGACGAGACATCTACATTATGGGAAGAAATCAATAGGCAAGTGGGGAGCAATAGTATCAGTCTTAAAACAGTTTCTTTACTTCTAAAAACTGATTTAGCAGATTTATTGCTTTATGCTGAAGTTACAATAAATCAATTGCAAATTTAATACTACAAACTCTCGCAACTATGTCATAAAAAATGGTGAAATCTATAAGATAAAAAACTAAAACTCTTGAAACTGAGGGATTTAACAAAACTAAAAACTCATAACAATTCAAAAAGTATTTAATTAACAAACATATAATGGATTGCTATGTCACACAGAGCCCTCAGTATGCAGCTAAAGTAACCTATACTTCGCTACCTGAAACTTGGCTAAAGACTAGAAACTAAACTCTTCCACGGGGCATACTAGATTACTGCAATCTTCTAATAACTAAAAGAATAGATGATGCATTGAATGGGCAAACGTAAGGGCTGGTTTGAAAATAGGTGAAATGTGTTCAAGGTAAAAGTGTGTTTAATTCAATTAAATGGTATTGCATCAATCATCATGAAAGCCAGTCTCACGTATAGTACACGTACAGTTATAAGATGAAGAAGTTCTCGTACCTGCATATTTGTCATGGCTCAGGAGAAGCAGGTCCCTCGCCAATGCGTTGAAGCATGGATGCTTCTCATTAACAGAAGATGTTCGGTCTGGTATGACACACAGCAATGAAACTAAATCTCTTGCATCGTGACTCGTACAAATAATGTTGCCTTTGGTATTGGGTTGCCTTGTTTTGTTAGCAGTGGTATATGACGATAGCCTGTAATAAGTAGTGGTACAATTAGTGTTCAAGCAAAATATGTTCAAAAGCTCTGACAATTTCTTAAATATCTTTTTGGAAGAATGTTCTACAGTAGGAACCCGCATAAAAGAACCTGTTTTTATAAGAACCTAGAGGCTGAAATTCAATCTTTAAAACCCCCTAAATAAGAACTCCTAAGAGGCTGAAACTGGGAAAGGTTCTTATATAATAGTTTTCATGTAAATTATGAAAATGACCAGAATTTGTAGAATTCTTCACATTCTGATCAGACTTCTTCATTGGTACAAAAGATTTAATCTCAAGAATTCTTGGCCTTGAAAACAGTGTTAATATGTGCAAGGCCTGCTCGTATATAAGAACCTTTTTTAGAACCAATACAGGCTGCAATTTAGAATAGCAGCTATTTAATTAAGAACCTATTCAGGCTGCCCAGAAAAGACCTAGGTTCTTTTATGCGGGTTTCTACTGTATTCAATGTTTTTCTACTTCGTGTTTTTCAATCCTGCTGCCTTGAAACCTTTAATTATATTATAGTTCCAGTTACATTATATTGAAGGTGGTTCTATTTTTAGCCTGTGAACGGCCGAAAAAAATTGAAAGCGGTTCCCCTCTAAGCCGTTCAAAGCCGTTCACAGGCTATTCTATTTTTCAATCCATGTCAATTTTAACATAGATCCTTGAATAACGTTGATTGCTGGAAGTGCACTCTGTGCCATTTTCTAAAAACTTCAAGAAAGGCAATGATTATACAGGATACAATTTCGTAGTCTCATCACGGGCTGTAGGAAACCTGAATCAAAAAAGTAGATTTACGTTTGATACTTTGAGATAGTCAATAGTAATTTATGTTTTCTTGCTGTCTCTACTTCTCCTGCGAAGGCGCCATTTTAATCTCCGCGCGTGGCAGATTGACGTGACTTGGAGGGTCCTGGAGCAATTATGCCACTCAAACGGAAACTCCTCGAAGACTAGACACTCTTCACTACGGGGTATACTCAATTAACTGCAAACTTCTAATGAAAAAGATACATATATTGAATGGGAAAAACTTACTGGTTAATGTGGAAATGGGTGAAATGTGTTAAAATGCCGTTCATTTGACTACAATTGATTGGCATAATAGCTCTCCCTACGTCACGTCAATCTGCCACGCGTGGGGATTAAAATTGTTACTTTATATCTCGGTATGTCAGAAACGAAACAAACTCTATGTATCATGTACATCAATCTTAATTTTAATCCAGAGTCTCCTACAGCCCGTGCTGTCATAAAGGCTTTCGCCCTTAAATCTCAAAGAGTGTCTCGTGCTCTCGACGAGGGGCATTTCACTCCCAAAACATCTCGTACACCTTTGGCAAAGTCCTTTTGGTTTTCGATAAAATCCTTCAGAAATCCTTAAAAATCCTTTTGTTTTGAAAAGCTCTCGCACTCTTTTCTGAAGGAATGAAATACCCCTTGCTCCCGAGCATCCCAGAAAAAAATTGTGCTTACCTTGACGCATGCACGTGAGTGGAATGGAATGCTGGGCTAAGAAATCATCAGATCCGAGATCGGAATCATAAACAGCGAACCGCATTACAACAAGTTGTGGAGTCTTCACTGAGAATTGTAAAGTTTCATTCCATACTGGGTTGAAACCTAAGAATAAAAGGAAGACACTAAATATGTCGTCAGGGCATAGGGATCGAATCTTTCCAAAACTCTCAAAATTAATCGTGTAAGATGTTATTGGCCTATCATCTCAACTGAATTGATCTAAAGATACTTTATGTAGTTTGCCACAATCTCAGAGAGAACATGTTTGATATGATCAATATTTTCAGAATTACAGTGTTTTTAAAAATTCCTGTTGGTTTCTTACGAAGCAGAAGGCATTGTAATTCTCGCGTATTTAGGGCTTAAATGAAACANGAAATACCCCTTGCTCTCGAGCATCCCAGAAAACAATTGTGCTTACCTTGACGCATGCACGTGAGTGGAATGGAATGCTGGGCTAAGAAATCATCAGATCCGAGATCGGAATCATAAACAGCGAACCGCATTACAACAAGTTGTGGAGTCTTCACTGAGAATTGTAAAGTTTCATTCCATACTGGGTTGAAACCTAAGAATAAAAGGAAGACACTGAATATGTCGTCAGGGCATAGGGATCGAATCTTTCCAAAACTCTCAAAATTAATCGTGTAAGATGTTATTGGCCTATCATCTCAACTGAATTGATCTAAAGATACTTTATGTAGTTTGCCACAATCTCAGAGAGAACATGTTTGATATGATCAATATTTTCAGAATTACAGTGTTTTTAAAAATTCCTGTTGGTTTCTTACGAAGCAGAAGGCATTGTAATTCTCGCGTATTTAGGGCTTAAATGAAACAATCACCAAACAGCTCCTGAATCAAATAAACAAAATCCTCCAGATAGAACTTTAGATTTACCCTCCTTTTTTTGTTATAAGCACATAACTTCTCTTAAAAGCCATCTTTCGCAAGCACAAGGCAAGAGTTTGCCCTATTAGTTTTGGGGCAAATTTTGTGGCTTTGTTGGTTTTGAATTACTGGTTGAGAGAATTTCCTTTGCCTGCATTGCAATCGCTAATTGCTTTGAATTGAGGTGTCACTCAAAAGCAACAGATGCTGTTGCATTACAAAATCTGCCCTTGTTCATGCATGCAGTTCCTTGACTTTTGATGAGAATAAAGCTGTTTGCTCAAAACATACCACTACGGTGAATATTAATTATTGAAGAACGAACTTTCCATGACATGTCTGCCATAATAGCTGTGAATTTAGCTTTTCATTTCTTGGCGCTGTGCTGCTTAGAAAAGTGTTTGAGTGTAAAGAGAGTTACTCTATCATTAAACGTGTATTTGTTTTGCTTCATTTTGTTTTCTTTTTATCGAGGCCTGTCACCGTACAACTTGACAAAGTAAAACGTACCATTATTATGAATAGCCTTGGTAGTATGTTGCTTTTCATTTGAATCGCTTGGGACTCCAAATGCTTCAATTTGTACGTATGGATCAATGACCTCTTTATGGTTTGAATTCTTTGGCTTGGGAAGCTGTTGACCACTGATGATCTAAAGAGAAAGAAAGATCAATTAGAATAAAACTCAAACCAAGAAAAAATGCTGCAAAATAATGTGAGTTCCCTTCTTCCTGCTGAAATTCGAACTATACCGGAAGGCATGAAACTTTCTGTTACTACTGTGTACATTTGAAAAAAGTTTCCGTTCCTAGAAAGGTACAGAATCTTTCGTAGAATGGCTTAAGAGTCTATTAATGAAGAAAATTGAGACCGACTGGCAAATTTCACAGTAGAATTCATAATTTTACCTGGCAAAATTTCTTTCAAATTTCCATGTGTAGTTCCTTAGTTGCTGAGCTGAGGATGGTAGGAGATCCTATCGAAATGTACTTATAATAACATGAACTAGTCCAACCGCTTACGTCTAGATAATATTCAATATACTGTGATTGTATTAAGATACTGGAATGTCGAATTTTCATCAAAAATTTTCATTGAACTGTCTCCAAATGATTTTCATGCAAATTGTTCGATTTCTAATGATAAACGACACAAGCAAAACATCTATACATGACTTTCAGAAAGTCAAAAAAGAACTTACTTCGATTCGAACCAATGTTGGCACATCTGCTTCTACTTCTGCATCTGATTTCGGGTCGAAGGATGTATTCTCTACAGAATTAAACATTTCATTGATGTTGGCAGAATTTCAATACCGGGTGATTCAGGCACAACGTGGGGCGTTTGACCACAGGAAGCCCAAATGGCTCAATAATAGATGCCATTTTGGCCGTCTGCTGGTGCTGCCCATGGTGATGATCGTTCAGTGCAGCAGTAATGAAACCGGCTCTAATAAATAATGATCAGTAGGTTTTTCAGAATGAAATTGAATATTATCATTTAAATTTTTAAAGCATCAGTGTTGTTACTTATTCTGTCTGAAGTAAAGGCAACCAGCCGTACTCGATCTGAAGTCGAGCCAACAATATTACGTCACATAACACTGATGAAGGTGAAGGTGAAGTTGCGGCTTTTAGCGTCAAGCGTTGGGATCGCAGAAGCAGAATAGGCCTAATCGAGTCTGCGACCCCTTGTCATGACGCTCAAATGTCGGGGGGACTCTACCTGGGACCGAACCCTGTCCGCCTGACTGTTCTTGCTGCAATATCAGAGGATTACACCACTGTGCCACAACACCTTCACTGAACGATTGCAGTGTACTGTACTACAGCTATGAATACGATATAACCGATAACTTTGATATTCTTCACTGTAGTACAGTATACTGCAATCGTTCATAAGCATTATGTGACGAAATATAGTTGCCTCAACTTCAGATGGAGTACGGCTGGTTGCCTTGACTTCAGAATAAGAAATGGCAGACCTGACGGAGGTTAGGTTGGAGAGAATGCTGCTTTGTTAGATACACAAAGAAACAACAATGATCCTTTAAAAAGGTACATGATAATGTTTAACGTCATTCTGAAAAATCTACAGGTTTCTTTACTGCTGCACCGAGCAGGAGGCCAAAAATGACATGTATTAATCAGCCATTTGGGCTTCCTGTAGTTTGAAAAGTCATAATTTGGCGAAGAACCATTCAGATTGTGTTAGTAAAAGTTTTATAATGTAGAAGAATCATCAGATAAGAACAGTGATCAAAGTCTCGAAAAATGCGAGCGAATTTATGAAATCTCTTGCATCTTAAAAAATACTATCCCATAAAATAAGGAGGCTTTTGCAGTTATTGCTCCAAGCAGCATCCATCCAATTACTGATAGCTAATTTTACGGTGCAGCTGTTCAGAAAACTCCCTTTTGTGGCGTTTTGGGCCTGGAGATCTTGACGAAAGCAATGCTTGATTTAGGCCATGTTGAATCAGGAGAAGGCAGATCCGTTTCTAAAGATGTAGGGAAGTGAGCTATCAAAATGGACACTGAGCCAGTCATAGTGGAAACTTGATGACCTTGTGTCTTTCTCCACTATGATTGGTACAGTTGAATTGTATTTTGTAGATTTTAGCTTTTGTAGAGTTGATAGAAGACAAAAATGAATTCTAATTGTAGCGGTATTATTTCAATCAAGGAACAACGACTATTTTAGTGGGTCTAGTTTTTACCAGCATTTCATTTACTAATATGTAGAAATTATATCATAAGTCTGTTTACTTACCATGCCGCATAAAGCTTGGTTTCAGCAAGTACCCACAGTTTCCATTGTCTTTGAATTTACCTCGGTAGATATCCATCATTTGCCCGTCAGTTTGGTAGTTCAAAGCAACTAACAACGAAAAGAAGTGAATATAACAAACATACAAAAATTACTCACGCACAAAGCGTCCATCAAAGATTTCGTTACGCTGAACATGCAACGTTCAATTTGCTACGTAGCTACATAAAATTTCTCTCTCTCTCTTTCTTATGAGTCACAGACATTGACGGGGCAAAGGGATCACACAGAAGGACAGGGAGGAGTGATAAGAGAAGAAAGAGAATATTTTTGAGGGGTTTTCTTTTCCTTTTATGTCTAGATTTGCTGAAGATATCTCCTGAGATATTCTGAGATAGACCAATACCAATTCTGACATCATGTTAGCTTCTAAAGTCTTCCTGAACGAAGTTTATCTATTACGGACCCTTTCTCTTANTCGAGTCTGCGACCCCTTGTCATGACGCTCAAATGTCGGGGGGACTCTACCTGGGACCGAACCCTGTCCGCCTGACTGTTCTTGCTGCAATATCAGAGGATTACACCACTGTGCCACAACACCTTCACTGAACGATTGCAGTGTACTGTACTACAGCTATGAATACGATATAACCGATAACTTTGATATTCTTCACTGTAGTACAGTATACTGCAATCGTTCATAAGCATTATGTGACGAAATATAGTTGCCTCAACTTCAGATGGAGTACGGCTGGTTGCCTTGACTTCAGAATAAGAAATGGCAGACCTGACGGAGGTTAGGTTGGAGAGAATGCTGCTTTGTTAGATACACAAAGAAACAACAATGATCCTTTAAAAAGGTACATGATAATGTTTAACGTCATTCTGAAAAATCTACAGGTTTCTTTACTGCTGCACCGAGCAGGAGGCCAAAAATGACATGTATTAATCAGCCATTTGGGCTTCCTGTAGTTTGAAAAGTCATAATTTGGCGAAGAACCATTCAGATTGTGTTAGTAAAAGTTTTATAATGTAGAAGAATCATCAGATAAGAACAGTGATCAAAGTCTCGAAAAATGCGAGCGAATTTATGAAATCTCTTGCATCTTAAAAAATACTATCCCATAAAATAAGGAGGCTTTTGCAGTTATTGCTCCAAGCAGCATCCATCCAATTACTGATAGCTAATTTTACGGTGCAGCTGTTCAGAAAACTCCCTTTTGTGGCGTTTTGGGCCTGGAGATCTTGACGAAAGCAATGCTTGATTTAGGCCATGTTGAATCAGGAGAAGGCAGATCCGTTTCTAAAGATGTAGGGAAGTGAGCTATCAAAATGGACACTGAGCCAGTCATAGTGGAAACTTGATGACCTTGTGTCTTTCTCCACTATGATTGGTACAGTTGAATTGTATTTTGTAGATTTTAGCTTTTGTAGAGTTGATAGAAGACAAAAATGAATTCTAATTGTAGCGGTATTATTTCAATCAAGGAACAACGACTATTTTAGTGGGTCTAGTTTTTACCAGCATTTCATTTACTAATATGTAGAAATTATATCATAAGTCTGTTTACTTACCATGCCGCATAAAGCTTGGTTTCAGCAAGTACCCACAGTTTCCATTGTCTTTGAATTTACCTCGGTAGATATCCATCATTTGCCCGTCAGTTTGGTAGTTCAAAGCAACTAACAACGAAAAGAAGTGAATATAACAAACATACAAAAATTACTCACGCACAAAGCGTCCATCAAAGATTTCGTTACGCTGAACATGCAACGTTCAATTTGCTACGTAGCTACATAAAATTTCTCTCTCTCTCTTTCTTATGAGTCACAGACATTGACGGGGCAAAGGGATCACACAGAAGGACAGGGAGGAGTGATAAGAGAAGAAAGAGAATATTTTTGAGGGGTTTTCTTTTCCTTTTATGTCTAGATTTGCTGAAGATATCTCCTGAGATATTCTGAGATAGACCAATACCAATTCTGACATCATGTTAGCTTCTAAAGTCTTCCTGAACGAAGTTTATCTATTACGGACCCTTTCTCTTAACAATTAAAACAATAAAATCAGCGGATTACAGCGCCTATTATCACAGAAAATTTTTCTAGCTGATATAAAAACGATGAAAAAGTCCTGAAAGTTTGGAGTAAGGAGGATATATTGTTTTTCTACTGATAAAAATATTTTAGATTTCAGTTGCAAGCCCAGACAGAGTTATCTTTACCATTCTTGATATAAACCATTAGTTTGTCGGAGACCATCAACTTGAGAAGACATCGTGGGCAGGGCAAAATAATTTTATAACAACAAAATCCAAGTTCATTTTACTTAAATCACAGTTTTTAAAGGTTTTCACTTTATGCCAAATCAATATCTCTACCGTAAATTATTCGCCTCTGGCTATATGACCCTTCCAAAGGTGATAGAATCAGAATTCTAGAAGTGATGTACCTATCTGGCATCCTAGATTCCAAGCATCTTGCGGCTTATAGTTGCTTGAGTCGACTCGCCTTCCNAGGGCAAAATAATTTTATAACAACAAAATCCAAGTTCATTTTACTTAAATCACAGTTTTTAAAGGTTTTCACTTTATGCCAAATCAATATCTCTACCGTAAATTATTCGCCTCTGGCTATATGACCCTTCCAAAGGTGATAGAATCAGAATTCTAGAAGTGATGTACCTATCTGGCATCCTAGATTCCAAGCATCTTGCGGATTATAGTTGCTTGAGTCGACTCGCCTTCCACCAGGATAAGTTCGACTAAGAAACTTGGCGTTGTGTTTCACGAAAGAATTCGCTTCTGATTCACCAAGAGCAAGGAATTTCGACTCTCCAAATGATGACATGTGGTGAAATTTGCCTGCAATAGGAAATCAGAGCATGTAGATAAGAAATATGCTATGCAAAAAGGCTACAAATAAGTAATCAAAGCATATAACTACTTTTGCTGATCATCAGCAGAATCAGATAAAAAACTGCAGAAAGTTAACATCCCCTAACCGATAAACAGGTTTGATATAAAATGCACAGCTAAATATTGTGAGAATATGTGGTGAATAACTTACTTTTGATTTGTGCTTGGTCAAAGGATTGAAACTTCACTGAAGCAATATAATTAACAAGTCTTGACAGCTCCTTTGCAAGTTTTAAATTCTGCAAAACAAGGACAGTGCAAGGTCATAAAGTACAGATAGAAGATAATTCCGGAGAAGTCGATATAATTATGTTTTTGCATTTCCATTCGATCAGACTAAAAACAGTGCTTGTTGAGGCAACATAGCATAAACTTAGGCGTCAAATCTAAAAAATGGGAAAATCGTTATTGCATCTTTCTGTCAATTTAATGGCTAGAAGAAAACTTTAGGTATTTTTGCTCTTGCTATACTTTCGGAATAAGAGTGTCTTCACAGGTCTCTCTTTCTTCATTTGAGGCTGTGACGCCATCGAACTGATAAACGCATACCACAGAAGCAAGGCATCTCTGCTTACTACCATGCTAAATTGAAATTAAAATTTTTAGTGATTGAATGACCTAAAATGTGCTGAAACATGCTTTGCTACACTGAACGGAAACGTGCAGTCTGAAATGTCCTTTCAAAGATGCTTCCCACAAAGCGCTATCGCAATAACTGATCGACCAAGATTGAGCGACATTTAATCTTAAAAGCAAATACATTGATATAAATAAAGACTGATTTCATTGGGGTTTGTCTTCGTGAAGTTTTTCTAACCAAACACCATGAAGGAATTTTAAAAAGTTAAAAAAGCTATACTTGACATAAATCTAATGAAGTTTTGGAAAATCCATTCTTTATTCAAAATATCTAGTCTAAAAATGCATACGAGAAAGTTAATTTATGCAATCTAAAATCTGGTTTTGCCCATTAAGTAGTAGTTTGTCGAAGTTAGGTATTGGTTCATTTTTTACAACTGCTATGTNATAACTGATCGACCAAGATTGAGCGACATTTAATCTTAAAAGCAAATACATTGATATAAATAAAGACTGATTTCATTGGGGTTTGTCTTCGTGAAGTTTTTCTAACCAAACACCATGAAGGAATTTTAAAAAGTTAAAAAAGCTATACTTGACATAAATCTAATGAAGTTTTGGAAAATCCATTCTTTATTCAAAATATCTAGTCTAAAAATGCATACGAGAAAGTTAATTTATGCAATCTAAAATCTGGTTTTGCCCATTAAGTAGTAGTTTGTCGAAGTTAGGTATTGGTTCATTTTTTACAACTGCTATGTGATGTTTGTTCAAGGCAGTACAAAGACCAGCAGCCTCTGCCATCGTTAATTTTTGTTTTTGTGAATTTTGTGTACAGTCAGTTATTCTGGAAGCTGTACAGAGCAAGTAGCTGACTTCGAGCAAAGCATGCTGGCCTTTGTACTCCCTTTGAAATAATGTTTAAATGACGATCAATGTTCTTCGTTTATTGAAATTAAAGAAGCTTGAAAAGCAGATACCGGGTGAGTCAGAACAATTTAATGGGGGTTAAATGCAATTTAAGCCTGGTTAATACAGCTCAGGAAAGTTTTACTGGGTTGGTCCTTGGCCGAGATTTTAGCTTACAAAGTTGAATAACCAACTTACTAACTTATTCTTTATTGCAGCTACTGGTGAGTTACTAACTTATTTTTTTCCTTTCAGATTTCAAAATTAACTCATTTTTCTCTTGCAGGATTCAACAGTTTTCTCTCTATTTACAGGTTTATTTCGGTTGTTGTTCTTTTACAGGAATTAACAGTCTTCTTTCTACAGATTACGGCGATTTTGTTGCGTTTATGGGTTTAGTACGATGAGTCCATTATTTAAAGCTATTTGATTGAATTTATGTGCAATGATACTTTCCCATCAATGCTGATTATCAAAAAGTCAAAATTACATGATAGGGAACAGCTCTCGTTTTTGGCAGTTTTTGGACCAAATTGAGAAATAGGACTTTTGGCTAAAGTCCAGACTTCAGAGGGGAATAATGAACTAAAGTCTATCTCAAATTAGATGTCACCTGAGATTTGCGATAATGCAAAATTCCTTTGCAAAACACTTATATTATTGAATGAGGCAAGCGACGACAATGATGCTAAACCAATTCATTTCATGGACATTTTACGATACGTCCAGGTATTATGATGACATTCCGAGTATTAAAACATTCCAAGAAAGATAAATCAGGTTAAACATAAAAATTGGTTGACTTAAAACATGTTTAATTAATTTTCGAACGTTTCGAACCAAACTTGGTTCATCTTCAGCCAATAAATAAAAGGTACAAGGCAAATTCATACCCTAAGAAAAACAAGTAATCCGATGTAAACGAGCCTGAAATACATTTCCTACGCGAAAAGGGGACCCGAGGCCTAAACTTCGAGCGGATAAAGTCATAGCAAAATCAACAGAGAACGATAGGGATCGATGACTGCTGGGAATAACAACTTATATTTTTGTTATTCACGGGCATTTGCAGGTGACATCTAGCCCAGAGAGATGATGGACTTGAAACTTTAGAAATTTGGTTGCACGGCTTTTCCTGGACGATATTTTTCAAAGACTGGATACATTTTTCTGACTCACCCAGTAGTGTTTGTGTAAATTAAATGATGGTAAAAATTAATCATGCTGGGATGAAAATTAAAACATTATCATACAATAAATAATTACCAAATCAGTACATTTCAGACAATTTGAAATTAAGCAGTTGTGAAATAAATTATTTTCAAATGCATTAATAGATCTATTTAATGGAATGTAAATTTAGAATTTAAGGTTTGTTAAATATTCGCTTACACCAAATTTTGATCCACGACTCAAACTTCTATAGACACTAGGACGACGACTCGATCCATTGCTTCTCTCAAGCTTAAATTTGAATAAAGATTGTGAGTCAGATTATAGTCAATACATTTAGGTTACAAGAAGAGCCACCTTTACTGCAAGGAAGCATCACCGTGCATATACACGGATATAGGGACATTGCCCTTAGAACCAAAACTATTACAAAAATGGTGGTTTTCATTTTACAAATTGACTCGTATATAACGACATGCCCTAGCATGAATTATCCCTGCTTTTTGTTACTGTTGAATAAAAGAGAAAAGTACTCGAAGAGCATGTACTTACTGTGTTAAGAGCCCAAAGGAAAGGATGCAAAAAGGAAAGCTGCTGATATGAGGCTATTTATCAAGAATGAATGAAAATCAGTGTAAATAATGTATCATCTCTTATCACCACAACATATTCATAAATAAGGGAACTGCCTTGGAGTATGAAGGCATGCTCAGATATACAAGATGCCCTAATATCCGTGTCTATACGGTAGGTTAAATGAAAGGGTGTTTCTGCTAGGAAGCATTAGGTAAGGCATTAGGTAAAACTTCGGTTAAATGTTCATTCAGATTTTAAATGTTGTAATATTTGAAAGAAATGTAGCAAAATTTGGCAAAGTAATTGATCTATGGTACCTAGATCTATGGTGTAACATTTGGTAAAAGTTACTAATTTGAGCATTGGAAAAATTAAAAAACCTCTACTGTTTGATCGTCAGCAAATTTCCAAACAATGCAAAAGTTTAAGTGTCATCTTCGTTTATCTTCATTTAACGTAAATGACATGACCTCATATAAAAGATGAGATCTTATTAATTCATAAAGAATCTGTTGGATTCGATAACCTACACACGTGCAATAACAAAACAAAGCCAAATAAACAATGCTGTGTATCAGTTGTTTATATTCCCTATTTATAGACCAAACCATTAGCTTAACTCGTTTACCATGAGTGATACTAAAACATATCTGCTAGGGTTGCTTAAAGTGAATCAACGGAGCAAAGTAGAGGCAATCTATAAATAGGACAAAGAAAACTCCGATGCATGTTATTGTTCCTCTGGCTAAACAATATCCACGAACGTCTCAAAATCATCAAATACAATAGGCTAATGATAGAATACCCAGACTCCTTCCGCGCGGGGCTTTTATCTCCGTTGATTCTCTTTAAAATATGATTAATACCTTTTCCTTCTCCCTTTGTTTTTCCGCTCTCTTTGATAACATATCATGATGAATACCATCCACTTCTTCATGTCCACCCTGAATCACCATCTCTGCTGCTTCATCGTCTTCAGAAACATCACCCAGTTCTCCTTCGTTCTTTTCTTGTTCAAGTGAAAGTTTTTTGCCCTTCACGGAATAAAGCAAAATATAATGAGTGTACAACATGTTATACCACTAACGCAAACCCTATACAATTGTTAGACATTGTAACACAACACACAGGCAGTCAATCTTTACCAAATCAAATGTCCTGTCAAAATCTGGATTCAAATGAAAAAATTCAGATGTTTGGAAATTTTATTTTTTTATTTCTTATATTCCATTACAAATTTTACAAGACAAATTACTTATGACACTACCCACTAATTACTCTACGAAACACTACAAGGACGATAATACCACGGGGAGCAATAGACCATGACAACCCCGCAGCAATTAATATAGAAAGATATAAAAACTACTGGGGGAATCAGGAAAGATATACCACCCGCCCGCAAAACCGCACCCCAAGAGCCACCCAACCGATTCGCACAATTTGGTAAGATTTAAACGACGTGTCAAAGAGGCTTTAACGAAATTATGTCTTCGTAGTACGTAGAGTACTGGATGAATTTGAATGAATCGAATTATACTTGATAGCTGAATAACCGAAGAAAAATGATTTTCTCGTGTTTTTATGAGCGCTGAAAATATACAAATGCAATTTGATTTTATGAACAATCATTGGCTGCGAAATGCATGAAAAGGGCCTAAAAAACATACGACCAATCTATAAAGAATCTCTTCAATGACAAGGAAGCAATACCACTAAATAAGACTACTAGACTTACCGTAAAAGCTCTCATTAGCCCCCGGGGCTTATTCAATTTCAAACGCTCCAGAGGGGGGCTTAAAAGAGAGGGGGGATTATCCATAAAATCAAATGACAATGATATATATGATAGCTTTTTAGATCTTTCACATCATATTTTGCGGATGCAAAACGAGTCAAATACATAAATTCGACACAATTTCATTTCAAACTATATCAAAATTAGCTCAATAAACTGAAAATCTTTGGTTACCTCTGGAATTTAATATAAGTGAGGGGACTTAAAAGAGAGGTGGAGCTTATATAAAACTTTGTCTCAGAGGGGAGGGGCTAATTAGAGAGGGGGGCTTAATAGAGAGGGGGCTTAATAGAGCTAAAGCCATATTTTTCTTATCTTAGTTATATTTTTAGCTAAAGCCGCTGACTCATGAAATAAAAATACTTTCAGAAAAATCCCTGCAAGAAATTTGAGTAAATACCTTGATGAGAATTTTGTGTCTGAGAGACTCTGGCGGTGGAAGGTCCGTACGTGATTCATCGACTGGCTCATCATACAAGGAATCTACAAAGATGAGTTAACATTTACGTCAAATTTCAACAAATACTTAAAACACACTGCAGGCATGATGGCGATAAGACAATAACATAAAGTAAAGAAGATTTTGCTTTTGTCTGGAGTTTGTGCATTGGTAAAAGCTTGCATTTGCAAGGAGAAAAAGTCTAAAAATGTCTCATTGAAGTCAAGGTTAGTCAAGCGCCATAGCCAAAGAAACAATGCTATGTCTAAAGTGTTTTCTCTGTTCTAGTTACTAGTTATAGACAAACCTATTTACCTATTGCATACCCCCTGTACTGGTAGCCACTAAATAGATGACTACACTAAAAATGGCGGCAAGAAACTTTTAACAAGATACATTACGCTCTTTAATCGAATCCATATATAACTGTCAAAGATTCTTCATTAGAATGCAATCCATCTTGGTAAAAAGTTCATCGCCGCCATCTATTAGACTGATTACACGTTCGAAGTTATTGCTATTGACAGACTGGTGAACGCTATAACTAGAGCAACTGGAGCTCCTCACTGGAGCGACAACATCAACATCAATTCACTTCAATGAGACGAGCGTAAGTTGAGGGTCCTTGTGTAGTGAGCCAAGCCATCTTTAGCGTAATTTTCTATTGCAGATATTTTGCAATATACATTTTGAACGGCAGGATTTGGGAGAGGAAACAAAGTTCTAGAACTCAGATTTGATATTATATTCTTAGAGAATTTTCAAAATTCTTACCTCCGAGAATTTCCACGAGATGCTTCGCCATTACTTTCTGTTGGTCAATGGTGCAATGGTTTTCCAAAGACAATATCAGGGGGTACCTGCATGAAATNGCCATAGCCAAAGAAACAATGCTATGTCTAAAGTGTTTTCTCTGTTCTAGTTACTAGTTATAGACAAACCTATTTACCTATTGCATACCCCCTGTACTGGTAGCCACTAAATAGATGACTACACTAAAAATGGCGGCAAGAAACTTTTAACAAGATACATTACGCTCTTTAATCGAATCCATATATAACTGTCAAAGATTCTTCATTAGAATGCAATCCATCTTGGTAAAAAGTTCATCGCCGCCATCTATTAGACTGATTACACGTTCGAAGTTATTGCTATTGACAGACTGGTGAACGCTATAACTAGAGCAACTGGAGCTCCTCACTGGAGCGACAACATCAACATCAATTCACTTCAATGAGACGAGCGTAAGTTGAGGGTCCTTGTGTAGTGAGCCAAGCCATCTTTAGCGTAATTTTCTATTGCAGATATTTTGCAATATACATTTTGAACGGCAGGATTTGGGAGAGGAAACAAAGTTCTAGAACTCAGATTTGATATTATATTCTTAGAGAATTTTCAAAATTCTTACCTCCGAGAATTTCCACGAGATGCTTCGCCATTACTTTCTGTTGGTCAATGGTGCAATGGTTTTCCAAAGACAATATCAGGGGGTACCTGCATGAAATTCAAATTCGCATACTTAAAACAGGAATGGTCAACAAGGGGAAAGATCTGAAGAATGAAAGCAGAGGCCTCCAAAAATCTCCTTGGAGTAAATACAGCCGAATCTATAGTGATTTTCTTATTACTTTTGTTTTATTTTTGTGAAAAGCAGATTTAAGATATACCTCAGAAATAATTCTAGTCCGTTCCAACTAATAATTATTTCCACAGCCTCAAAATTTTAGCCAGCACGTACAGTACCCTTACAGGCGATAACCCTAGTTCAATTTCAAACTTTATCAATTATAATGATGTACCCTTTACAAACATCTTTGAAGGAATTGAAGGAAAGGGTTTGTGCAAGGTTAAAGGCTTGCATTTGCAAAGAGCAAAGAATCCAAAAGTGTTCCATTCAAAAGGAAGTTGCACACGTGCCGTGAACAATGGTTGCCAAAGAATGCTATGTTGGAGTCTTTCCTTGGTTCTGCTTATAGAAAAGCCTATTTACAATTGCATGCTCCCTTTGATAATCAAATATCTAACCATGCCTAAAACACTGAATGGAGACATGACGTCAAAAAGACTTACGGTGATTCGCAAAATGCATGATCTTTTATGCCAGCAATAACATCCTTGAAGAGGATCTTCGAAGTGAATGTATAGCCATGATATATGATTGGTTCATTGTCTTCTCCATCCCAGCAGTCAACTAAAGGGTGACGAATTCAAGTCGAATCATAAAGCATCGGTAGTAGCACGACATCAGTCAATTACCATGCTTCATTAGTTATGGTGAAACAGTAGTGGGCCTAGCTGTAACTACAAATTTGATGGGCAAATTTAACTGAAAAGTACAAGTCAAAGCATGAAGCATGGGTAGTGTGACACCAGCCAATAAACGTGTTTCAATAATCATGCTTGAACAGTTGGCCTGGTTGTAACGACAGATGCACTGATTTTGGGAGGGGACCCATAGCAGACTCTATAAATCTATGCCTACAAAGAATTGACAATAAAAACATTGAAACAGTAATGGATCTACTAACTTCGTCATGCTTTAGATACATGCATTTTCTGAGAAACTTGGGTCCGAGGATGGTAGCAAGTTTCTTTTCTTTGATGCTACTTTTTGCTACTAAAGCTTCTTCGTGAGTTTCTTATGTTTCAACGCTCTAAATATGCAAGTAAATTGTTTCTGTTAAAATGACTTCCAAATTATCTATAAAGATCTCGAAGTATTAACAAAATTCCTATTGAAAGCAATGTCAAAACATTCGTCCGTTCGTACAACCTGAGAAAATCAAACTGCAAATTACAAAAGTTTCTTAGATTTTTAATCCACGAGGCACGGCCTCTTAAGTTTGAAAAATTGCGCCTGCAGTTTCTTGCAAGTGATATTGTAATCCCACCTTGTGCATGTCACGGCATTCAAAGCTAAGAGCAATACGATATTTCATCGAGGACAACGGGGCGATAATATTGGCAGCAACAGCCACAAGGAGCCCTTGCAACCAAACCAGCATACCTTGCACGTGGATCTCTTCTTTGTCGGCTACTTTAATGGTCCACTAAAATGGTCGACAACAAAGAGATGCAAAGAGATGCACGTGCAAGGTATGCTGGTTGCAATGGCCCCTTTAACCAAGAGATACATGGGCAAATTCAACAGTCAGTCATACATTTAAGAAGGTCTTATTGATCTCAATTAGAAAACTTACGTTCAACACATCGACAACCCTTCTTCAAAGCAGATATATATGCTTGAACACTTGACTGTCCACGAAGTTGATCTTCCATTAAATATCTATGTAAAAATTCAAAAACATCGATAATTAGATTTTTGGCAACACACGCGTTCTAAAAATATCGTTGAAATTTTCATCAAAAGAACAACCATACTGTGAGATGTTTATACTCCAGACATCGCGTGTCAACAAAGACATGTTACCAAAAATCAAAGGTTCATGGGCTTTGAAAAAAATCAATGAAGGTTGCGGTAATGGATTTGCGAAACCAAAACATTCAAAATTCAAACTGAAAAATTAAATTACTCGACGTCCTTTCCTAACGTTCTTCGTCATAAGATTCATAGCACTGATTGTTTCCCTGTGCTCTTGACTTGATGATATGACTTCAGTCAACAGATTGAGCAAGTCTTACCGCAGGGATACAAGAGACTTACATTATCAGTCAAGATGATAAGGACCCAATGAATAAAAAAATTACACCTTTTCTATCACTACCTTAGGGAATTGGACTGAAAATTGCTGATTAAAAAATCCAATGATCTTATCTATGATGGCAACAACGACCCAATAATAATCATCAAACTTGTGATTTTTGCAAATAATGATCATCCCCAGATTTATGTGGCATAACTTACAGAAAAGTTTTGCTACTTTTCAGATTATAAAACGAAGATTTTCAAAGTAAATTTAACTAGAATTAGATTTGTAAAATCTTTGACGTGTTTAGGACTTCATCATTTAACGCTATTTTGATTCTTTATGGGTTGATGAGCTTTACAAACATAAAATCATTTTCTATCTACTTTAAAAAGATATATTTTTGATAATTACAAATTCACCGATTTATCAGTTTTATATAACAGAATTAATTATGTAATAGTTTTTTTTATTCTTTATGAGTCGACGAGCCTTAGAAATATGAATCATTTTCTGTCTACTTTTATCAGCTTGTCAGTCACACTCTGAAGATAGTATCAACTTGAAAGGCTTTAGTGTGCTAAAAATATCAACTATTGTCTATTTCTCGTTCGTTTTTCATCCCCACTTTTAGTATCCATTTTACTTTTGAAAAGATATATTTCTAGCATGTGCGAATTGACTGATACGGTATTTGTGATTCTTTATGAGTCGATGAGCTTTTCGAAAATAAAATTATTTTCTATCTACTTTTAAAAAGATATATCTTTAAAAATTGCAAATTCACTGATTTATTAGTTTTTCATAACAGACATTATTAGGTAACTGCACTTTGATTCTTTTTGAGTCGATGAGCTGTACAAACACAAAACAACTTTCTATCTACCTTTTAAAGAATATATTTTAAGAATTACAAATTCACCGATTTTATCAGATGGAGATAAAAGACTTAGCTATGTAACGGTATTTTCGATTCTTTATAAGTTGGTGAGCTTTAGAAGCACGAAAATACTTTTTATCTACTTTCAAAAAGATATATTTTCTGATAATTACAAATTCACTGGTTTGTCAGTTTTACATGACAGACTTTATCATGTAACTGCATTTTGAGTCTTTTTGGGTCGATGAGCTTTACAAATATAACATTATTTCCTATCTACTTTCAAAAAGATATATTTTTACCAATCACTGATTTATCAGCTTTAGAAAACAGCTGGAACTTTAAAACTTCATTAATTCAGTAATCATTCTTTAAGTCAACACGATTTTGTTTCAAGGAAAAAATGATCTCAAGAAGCAAAAATCAGCTCATCAATAATTTAAGCATTTTTGAATAACATGTTTGATTTCCCTTCGCCTTCAACTGGTTAACCAATTCATTCCGTAGCAATGCAACTGAGCTTAAATCTGCAGTAGAGTCGTTACCCAGTCGAAGCAGTGAATGTCGCTAAGAAATAGTTAACTTGGGGTTGTTTCTAACAGTGCCAGTGAGAGACCACAAAACGCGTCAAATTTCCAAAATACTGTAAAGGCTCTATCAAGCCTCCCCCTCTACATTGAGTCCCCCTCTCTAATAAGCCCCTCCCCTCTGAGCCAAAATTTCAAATAAGCCCCCCTCTCTATTAAGCCCTTCACTTATATCAAAGTCCAGAGGCTGCCAAAGATTTCTTATTTGTTGAGCTAAATAAGTTTGCATATAAATTTTTAAATGGTTTGAGATAAAAATGAATCGAATTTATGTATTTGACTCGTGAAATTGTATGGTTGAATCTGAAAATATGGCGTGAAAGAACTAAAAAGCTATTGTATGCATCCTTGTCATTTGATTTTGTGAACGAGCCCCCCCTCTCTTATAAGCCTCCCCTCTGGAGTGTCCGGAATTAAAAAAGCCCCCACACGGATAATAGATTTAGCTAGGCAAGTAACAAATGTAAGATGTAAGCAACAAATCAAACTTACTTGCATTCAGTAAATATGCAAGAAATTTCGATGAGCAAATGTTTTTACCATGATTAACATAACGTTGTAAATTACAGAGAATTTTTATCAGAACGTTTTTTGGTGAAAGCTCCAAAACGCAAGAAAAGGTTGAACAAATTTTGGATACGATTCGTCCAATAAATTTGAAATCTTGCCTTATTTCGAATTGAAAATTACAAATGACTAGCAACATAAAAATTTGAATATTAATGATTATACAAAATAATAGCATTTATTTTTTATCTAAATTAGACTAGCAATGAATATTACCGGGTACGCCAAAATAAACTATGCACGTTTGGCAGGCCATAATAAATCGTACACTGGACTGATTTTGAAGATTTATGACTTAATCTTTAGCAGAAAGCCTGAATTAGATACTGAGATTGTTTGCAAATTTTTACATTTTCAGTTTCTAGAGCTAGAAGCGAGTTTCTAAAAATTTCAATTTTCGAAAACACTGAAAACGATCAAAAGATATCGATCAAGTTTTCTAAAGAATCGACATGAATGGACAAAGAGAGAACTTGTTCGCGGTAATTTGGGATTTAGAAATCGACCAATCGTAATCTGCTGTACGAGAATTCATACTAAACCCCCAAATCACCCTGAAAACGTTTTCTCCTTGTTCATTCATATTGAGTCTTTTAAAATTTGATCGACTTTTTTTATCGTTTTCAGTGTTTTCGACAACGAAAATCTTAAGAAACTCACTTCTTGCTCTGAAAACTGAAAACAGTAAAAATTTGCAAAAAGTCCTAGAATCTAATTCAGGCTTTCCGCTAAAGATTAGGTCATAAATCTTCGAAATCGGTCCAGTGTACGATTTATTGTGGCCTGCCAAACGTGCATAGTTTATTTTGGCGCACCCGGTAGAAAAGAAAAGTTTTCAACATACGTGTTATGCGATGATGCAATGAAGTAGTGTGATAATGGCTGTTGCATATCATGATAAACCCTGTTACATTTCGGATCGAAAATGGTTCCTTCTTCTGACAGAAGATAATTGGTGAGACCTGTCAGGAAAAGAAAAACAATAAGTCATGTGGATATTCACGAATAGGATCATTGGTCCATATCTTTTAAAAGGCTGGTATAAAATTCAATGACCTATTTCTTCGAATTGAATGGCTTCAAAGAAACTTTACCTATTTTGCTATGATTCTGTCATTGGACATTTCTGAAACCTTCAATATTTTCAGAATTAGAGAGGTTTTCTTCTTTTTCGATAACTCAAGAAACATTTTCAAAAAAACTGAAAACCATCGTAATTTCTAAACTGTTTGATGCAACATGAAATAATTTCCAAGAAAACCATAGTTCATGGATGTCTACAATATGGTATCAAGCAAAAGTCTGTCACTCTTCTGGTTGATGATTTAGAAATTTGATGACGTCACATCCTCAAATGAGCTGAAATGTAACATATGCTGTAATTTAAAAAAACATTCAAGATTTCTAAAAAGTCCAACGGTAGAATTATAGATACGTAGCTAAAGTTTCTTTTAAGCCATTCAGTTCAAAGAAATAGGTCATAGAATTTGACACCCACCTTTTTACCTCGAGTTGATTTGATTTGAAACCTATGCTACAAATAGGGGGCTCGGATTCGATTCGAGAGACTCGAGAGATCAGCGTAAAATCTCTTCACACTGCGATGACTAAACTTATGACCGGAAACCTTTGCTATGATACACAACTAGAACAACAACCATTCGCCAAAATAATTTTGTGACTGCCGAAAGAAATGCTTAGAAAAGCTTAGCTGATTTGAAGATAATTACAGATAGCGATCTATGGTGGAAAAAATATTTGCTCTCCTGCGAAGGAACGTCAAACCAGAATTCTTCCTTCCATTGTTTTATCACTTTTCTGTAGTCCCAAATTTCAATGTCAATGATAAACAACTAGGAACTGATATTACTTTTATTTAAAGCTTCTTGAGATCACAAAACTGTTATTGAAAAGAGCATAATCCAAACATTGACTTTCTTCTCTTCATTCCTTCCTTTAGTCCTTCCTGTCTCTTTATGTTCTCAATTTTTGCTTTCTTTGTCATCCTATCTTCCTTCCATCCTCTTTTCTTTCCATCCTTTTTCTTTCCATCCCTTTTTGCAACATTTTTCCTTTCATTTCTTCATTCCACACTTCATCGTTTCCTTTCTTGTTCTTACTTCTATTCTGCTTCCTCTCTTTCTTTCCTTCCTTTTCTTCCTTCCAGACAAACAAGCTTCCTGCGAAGTTGCTTCGCGGCTTCACGCACTTTTTCCACCTCTGGCGATCTTGCAAGTGGCGTAACTCAATAACTGTTGGAAATTTCAGATTATGGGTGTATACCTAGGACATGGGGATATTTTGTTGGACAAACGTTTTGATAATGGCTGCCTTTTATCTCGTCTTACAGCAATATGTATGGCTTTTAATGAAGCGAAGCAATAATATTATTACCGGGTGAACCAGAAAAAAGTTCCCACTTTTGAAAATTCATAGTACCAAGAGTACTGGTTGGATTGGAATGAATCAATATTTGCTTGACAGTCAAAAGATCGAAGTATTTTTGTGATTTTTCTCACCTCCTTACGAGCACTGGAAAAATTGGTAAATTCAAGTTTACAAAAACTTGCTGGTTGCAAAATGACTGAAAAAGGCCTAAAATACTTGATCAAATCATAAAGGACTCCTCGCTCAGAACAACAGAGAAAATGCAATTTGCTATGGGTGAGAGATATCGTCTGCACATTTATTGCCATGGGATTTAAAATCTTTAGTATCTGTTTGACAAATCTATGTCTTATAACTATTATGAGAGGTGAAACTCTTGTGTGTATTGTTCTGCGCGAGGAGAGTCCTAACGATTTGATCAAGTGTTTTAGGCACTTTTCAGTCATTTTGCAACCATGAAATTTTCATAAAGTTGAATTTGCCTATATTTGCAGTGCTCCTAAGAAGACGAGAAAAAATCACAAAACTATTTGATCTTTTGGCTTTGAACTAGAATTTGAATCATTCGAATCCATGAAGTACTTGTGGTGCTACGAATTTTCGAAAGTGGGAACTTTTTCTGGCTCACTGGTACAATTTCAAGAATGGTACTTTTTTCAATTTATCTTTGAATTTGAATTTCACACTTTCAAATCGTTCTTTTCTATCAAAATTGTGAAAAAAGGAATGTCTTCCGATGCGATTCACTTCTAAATTTATCAAACGTTTCACTCCAATTCAAGAATTTAAAGAAATCTTTGGGACATTCGGTATGCATCTGTGATAAAGTGTCAAGCCACACAGTTGAATGTTTAGCATTCAAAATAACAGCGATGCTACGTTGAATATAATAAGTAGAAAAACGTACCATCCATGCCGATTCGTGTTGCTGATTTACACTCCTCCACAGGCTCAAATTTGTGTATTATATCTATGCACATTTCATCCGTAGCATTTTCTATCTGTAGGAGGAATGAAGATGAAAATTAAGGCCTAGTTTAAACATCGTTTCTTTGCCGCGTCGAATCGAACTCTATTAAAAACGGCAGAATCTTCCGTGTCTAAAAATTTGATCTAAACATCGTTTTCTTGCCTTGTCGGATTGAAATTAAAATGGTCGAAATGGCCATTTTTCAAAATGCACAAGCGCAGTGGTTGATCACACGTAGAAACCGCGGACAATGGCCTAGAAACGTGGCAGAAACACGATGTCCAAATCAAGTCGTTTTTCTGCCGTTTGATAAGACAGAGCTGGTGAACTCCTGCCGTTTTATTTATTCAAAACGGCAGGTGATTTAAGCATCGTTTTTATGTCGAATTTAATTGACACTTAGAGAAGTTTTTTAGGAGCATCTGTCAAATTCGACACGGCAAAAAACGAACATGGTAAATATAGATACCAGTTGAGTCAGATGCAAAAATGGAAACTTTTCCTTGCACAGAAAGGCCTTCTTTCAAGCTCATGTTATCATCAGAGTGTAATGATAACATAAAATTGAAAAGATTCAGTGTGTTAGGAAAAGTTTCCGTTTTTTTGCATCTGATTCTTCTAGTATCTATTTTTAAGTACAAATGTTTAAGTACATATTGTTATAAAATCTGCCGCTGTTATTCGTGCACTTACGTGTTGTTTGGAGGATAAGAATTTCTTGAATTCACTAACAGTGAAGCTCGTTTTATTCTCTGCATACCTAGAAGACAGGAATAACCTGCTCATTATGATGTCCGCAATTTGTGTAGCAACAAAATTAAGAGAATTAGTCGAGAAAACGTTTGATAGTATCACTAATGAAATTACTTGAGGCCTAGTGGCTAGTCTCCAACCTTTAGTGTAGAAGGAAGTGAGTTCGAATACTTCCTGGGGAAGTACTATCACTGAACCACAACTCAAGTTATAAGTTGTGTGTATTTCTTTCCTTGGAGAAAAACTTACAAGGCCTCAGGACGGGAGTTAGACTTGCCCCAAGTCTGTTTTGTCAAATGTAATAAGTCTACCGGAAAGTATATTACAAAACATGTTTCGCTTCTCACTTTTCCCTTCAATTTTTTTTTACGAAATTTTTTTTGACGAAATAGATTTGGGGCAAGTCTAGACGGGAGTCAATTTATGGGGTATTTTCTTTGGGGTTCTTGGACCATGTGCTAAAAGAAATTTTTATTTACATCTACGATACAACATTTCTGATCCTAAAAGCGTCGTTTCTTGAAGATTTTGAGATACCTATATTTGCAACATAGTATCACGTTTGTCAAAGCGGTTGTGAAGAATTGATTTCAGAAAACCTTCTAAAAAACTATCATTTCAATACATGATTCGTCAAGTTGCATAAACGAGAATCCTGCATCCGGGCTACGTCCGGCGATTTCACGTAGGTATGTAATCACCCCTGTCTGCTCTGTTGCGAATATTTTCTTGTGCGGTTTGCATCTAGCGACACGAGTGTCTTTCAGCCATTAATGTAGGTAAGCAACAGCACTTGAAGTCACAGCTTTAATAACACTGTAACACTGTTTCTAGATTCCAGAAATTTCTAGATTCTAGAAATAGGTATAAAGAGAGATAAATGGGTTCACAGATTTTAAACATATTTATAACTAATCTAACAAAACGCTCTACCTGCTCAGAAGCATTACAATTTCTTCTCTCGTCGAAACTCTTTTGAAGAAATCTGCAAATTCTTCTTTTGTAAGTGTACCATCTTTGTGTCCCTGAATTCCTTGAATGTTCGCTTCCTGGAAAGGAGAAATTAGAAACATTTCAAAGTTTTCTATCTTTTCTTTAGATATTCATGTCTTTGCTGAAAACTTTAGTCACAGTCGTGAATCAATCTTACGCAAATTTTGTTGATCGTTCGGCTGAATATTTCCTCAGTTATAAACAGCGCAGTGCCTTGAAATTTGTTAGTCTAGAAACAGGCTAAATTGATTGAATAACATTTCATCAAGATTTCTAAGAACTTACTTTGAAAAGCAAAGAAAAAATTTAGAATTTCGATGCAACACTAAATCATCCATTTTCCCTTTCTCTAGTTCTATTATCCTTATCCCTTTTCGTGCCTTCTTTTCACTCCTCTGTTCTTTTTATCATATGTATGTTCTTACCATCAGGTTTTGTGGCGCTGTGGTGTAATCCTCCGACCTTACAGCCAGAATAGTCAGGCGGACAGGGTTCGATACCCGGTAGAGCCCCACCACTTGAGCGTCATGACAAGGGGTCGCGGACTCGATTAAGTCTTCTCTACTTCTGCGATCCCAGCGCTTGGCGCTAAAAACGCAACTTTACCTTCCTATGCCATTCCCTACAGAAGGCACGATCAAGACTTAAATAAATCCTAGAAGGGACTCAAATGAATGAATGAATGAATGAATGAATGAATGATAATAATTATACTTATAATCGATGTAAAATAAATCAACAACAAAAACATGATGTACTCACATTGAAAAGCATTTTGAGCATTTTAGAATCCATATCAATATTCAAACTTCGTAATAAATTTTCGACTTCGGTTAAGGACAATGCGCCATTCTGATCAACATCAAACTTTGTGAAAGCTGTCTTTAACCATCTGAATATTTAGTCAAGAAAATATCAATGAAATTAATATAACATGAATACCACATTACACGAATGAGGCATTTATCAATAATAAACACAATTTTTCTTGCAGTCAGGGGGTAATGAATCAGTTGAGCAGGCATAAATTTTCATATTAGATACTTGAGAAAACAAGGGTGGTGTAAAAAATAGCAAAAGTGGCCTTGATTGACATGCAATTTTAAAGCGATTAGCGATTGCAGAANGATTAGGTCTTCTCTGCGATCCCAGCGCTTGGCGCTAAAAACGCAACTTTACCTTCCTATGCCATTCCCTACAGAAGGCACGATCAAGACTTAAATAAATCCTAGAAGGGACTCAAATGAATGAATGAATGAATGAATGAATGAATGAATGAATGAATGAATGAATGAATGAATGATAATAATTACACTTATAATCGATGTAAAATAAATCAACAACAAAAACATGATGTACTCACATTGAAAAGCATTTTGAGCATTTTAGAATCCATATCAATATTCAAACTTCGTAATAAATTTTCGACTTCGGCTAAGGACAATGCGCCATTCTGATCAACATCAAACTTTGTGAAAGCTGTCTTTAACCATCTGAATATTTAGTCAAGAAAATATCAATGAAATTAATATAACATGAATACCACATTACACGAATGAGGCATTTATCAATAATAAACACAATTTTTCTTGCAGTCAGGGGGTAATGAATCAGTTGAGCAGGCATAAATTTTCATATTAGATACTTGAGAAAACAAGGGTGGTGTAAAAAATAGCAAAAGTGGCCTTGATTGACATGCAATTTTAAAGCGATTAGCGATTGCAGAAAGAAGGATTTCAATGGGATGCTAACAAAGCAGAAGACAAAAGTCACCTTGCAACGTAGGTAGCTAAATCAATCATTGTGCACGCGAAAAGGACTTTTTAAGAGAAGACACGAGTATCTATCGAACGGAGTGGGACATATCTAAATATCTGCAACCCAAATTTTGTCTATGTGACCCGAAAGCCGGGCAATAAGGGTTTGAATCACAATCAAAACTATACGTGATTTGTAATGCTTACTTTTCAGCTGAGATGCTAAAAAGGAACGATTTCAGTGGAATAACTTTAGATGTTAAAACAATACATTAAAGCTGATTATGTTCACAGCATATATAGGAAGCGCTTGCCCCAAATCGAACATGGAAAAGACTATTTGCGCACATCAATGTTCTTCTACATAGCCTACCTTTGTTTCAATTTCATGATGTATTCAACCCCGCTGCCATTTGCTGTTGAAGATGTTTCGTTATGTGTAGGCATTCAAAACCCTATTTCTCATATATATTTTTACCGTATGACAATCAGAATAAAGTTGACTTATTCTTGACAGAAGTAAACATAAGTATCCTTGTTTTCTTTTGCGATTAACTATCAGATGCTCTTGGTAACGAGCATTCCTAATTTTACTTTTGGGATGCAAGATTGCCGACCCATTCTTTTGAACATTTTGTATCAACTGACTCCGTCTGATGCTGAAACACAAGATTATTTGTATCAATATAAAGAGATCCTGTTGTAGCAATTAAAGGCCAATACACATGAAACGAATCTCAGACAATGGCACCTGCTGCTTTTCATCAACATCTATATGCAATTCAGGCATTAAAGACAAAGAGCTTTTCCATTACGGGTGATAAATATTCGGGATTTCTCATACGTTCACCTCAGAAATTTCCCATAACAGCTGGAATCTTTTAGGGCTGGTCTCAACTACGTTCATGACCAGCAGGAAGCATCAAATGCACAATACCATGGGGTGTGGTGTAATTAATCAACAAGAGCTTTAGTACACAAAAAACACTTTTACATGAGAAGTTTAGCTTATAAAGATGCAAAATATTATGGCTTATTAACGTGGTTGAGGCCTAGACTTATTACAAATCGTTCCAACCTTCGCTTGCAATTGCGATAAATTAGAACTGAATAGAATAAAATATATAATTCAATCATTATATACTATGGAGGAGGCGGACGCAAAGAAACAGACAAATTTTGGCGCACTGAGGCCTTTCGAACCTACGTTCTCATCAGAGTGTGACTTTTACGATTCGTAAAAATCGTAAAAGTCATACTCTGATGAGAACGTAGGTTCGAAAGGCCTCAGTGTGCCAAAATTTGTCTGTTTCTTTGCGTCCGCCTCCTCCATAGTATATAATTTTTAGTAACCAAATTTAGTATCAAGTAATTCAATCAAATATATATGTGCAAGGGGGCACAATCTACGACAAATTTTCATCAATGAAGTGAAGGCCAGAGATCGATAGACTTGCACATAAGAGAGACTTGCGCCTTTCACATGAAAAGGATACTCATCTCTCAAAGGATCTGGCTTTGACAGCAGTAGCCCTATAAATAAGGAAAGACTTGTAATCAATCTAAACAGCCAGGGTCGGAATCTGAAAGAAGGTGGGAATCTGCCATATCTGACCACAAGGAGGAATTTAGGAGGAGGCAGGGAATGAAGATCTGAGGGGGCATTTAATCGATTATTGAGAACCTGCTAAATTCCGAAAACAGTATAAATGGTGCAAATCGAAATGGGAAAAGCAATAAAATAAGAACTTACAAAATTGGAATCGTTCATAAGTTGTACCTATTTAAAATAAGATTCACTGCAAAGTCCATAAAACATGTCACTTATAGCTGGAAAAGGTCTAGAAGTCGCTCTAAATTTGCCAAGTCTAACGTGTTCACGATTTGTTGATAATAAATACGAATTTTAAGTCTGCCCATTATGCCAGCACATAAACACTGGTGCAAATCCAACATGCATTTGACTAGTCATGATTTTATGACATCATCAGTTATCAATCTATCGGCTGAGAGGCATAAATACATGCACCGTTTGAAATATTCTACAGAAGATTATATGCAGCCAATTTGTAAGATTCTCATTCCATCATCTTGCCGAGTCTTCAAATTAATTGTTGATACTCCTCTCATAATGTTAGGTCACTTTTAGGTGCACTATACTGGGTGCGCCAAAATAAACTATGCACTTTTGGCAGGCAACGATAAATCGTTTACGGGACCGATTTTGAAGATTTATGACTTAATCTTTAGCAGAAGGCCTGAATTAGATTCTAGGATTTTTTGCAAATTTTTCCGTTTTCGGTTTTTAGAGCTACAAGCGAGTTTCTTAAAATTTTCGATTTCGAAAACACTGAAAACGATCAAAAAACATTGATCAAATTTTCTAAAGACTCAACATGAATGGACAAAGAGAAAACGTTTTCTGCGTGATTCGGGGATTTGGAACTTGATTATTGTAAACGTATGCACGAGTGTTATTTCAACGATTGGTCTGTTGCGAAATTCTGTAGTAGTTACAATAAAGTGCCGCCCCAAAGGCGTCACAAAATAGAAAATTCAACAAGACTCCATGCTTGCTGGCCTCATGACGCTTCCTCACTTGTCTTTTTAACCCCCTTGACACAGGAACACAATCTGCACCAAAGCATAAATTCAATGACATTACAAAAGAAAAAACATTTCTTTATATCCTTGAAAATATTATTACATTTCTCCGAAGATAGTACGAACTCTCGTACAGCAGCTTACAATTAATCGATTTCTAAATCCAAAATCATGACGAAAAAGTTTTCTCTTTGTCCATTCATGTCGATTCTTTAGAAATCTTGATCGACGTTTTTTTATCGTTTTCAGTGTTTTCGAAAACAAAAATTTTAAGAAACTCGCTTGTAGCTCTAAAAACTGAAAACAGAAAAATTTGCAAAAAATACTAGAATCTAATTCAGGTTTTCTGCTAAAGATTAAGTCATAAATCTTCAAAATCGGTCCAGTGTACGATTTATCATGGCCTGTCAAACGTGCATAGTTTATTTTGGCGCACCCGGTATCCCTCTAAAATTAGGATCTGTCCTTCTTCTCAACTTGGAAGGGACGTTAAACTAGGGGTCCCATGCCTGGATGCGGCATGCATAGTGGGCCTAAATTAGCTTTAAATAGTCATAAACCCTATCAGCCCACTTAAAATAAATTACTACTACTACTACTACTACTTGCCAAAAAGCAGCCAAAAACAGGTTGTTCGCTATTAACGTAAAATTTGGATTTTTGATGCTCAGCATTGACGTATACTTTCCGTATCATAAAAAGGCTGATCTTGAAAATCATGATTTTTCCACTGGATTGAATTGAGCCACGCACTTATAGTTTTAGCCAAAGCCCATGGATGCTAGTTTTCGGTAATTCTTGATTGAGATCACAATTGTGCATTGTAAATTATGAATGAATTCTCGACATTAAAGGCATCGAGTCATGGTAAATAGACCGCGTATACCCAAATTGCAAAATTTGCTGAGTCATGACGATAGCTTACGCCAATCTGATTGGCTGTCATTCAAACTGCACACATGATATTGTAACCTCTCAATGGGCTAAGAAGCGTTGCGGACATAGCCTCGTATTTCTGAAGTTGATATCTGATCACATGACAAGAGACTGATCACATGAAAGCAGACAGACCCCCAGCGGAGAATCGTTATTTACCACGACTCAATGCCTTTAAGTAAAACCCTAAGCCAAACAATGGGGCTGTAATTTTTCAAATGGATTTTACAGTTATTGCTGTGTGATGTTTGAAACATTGTATACAGTTTTCTGACTGCCTTGGTAGGCTTGTGAGCTGAGAGAGAGACACACCTTTTCGTTTCAACATTGCTTGAAGTCCAAATGCCCATTTGTTTGCAGCTTCCATTGAGAATGTAACCAAATGCATTTTCGTCAAAATGTTCAGTCTTTCATACAAAATAACAAGTTGGCAGTCTCGATGATACTTTGGGATGATCTCATCCGCAGAAAGACTTTTGCCACATAAAACATCTTTTATCATATTTATTGACACTGAAATTGAAGGAAACAATCAATGGACCTTTTAGCTCTTCTACAAAAGAGCCTGGATCGAGCGTTATTTTCATACATTTTCATACGCTACGTTCGATCGAATGGCGTTGAGCTTCTATCACTATTGTGCACATTCGAAAATTCTACAAAATGTAGCAAAATATCGTTCGATTCTGATTCCTTTCTTGTTGAGGATACCGAGGACTGCCCCTTTTGTCTGAGCCTTTTGTAATGCTAGTAAAGTTCAAAGCAGATCAACAGCTGGGAAATCTATTACCATGCGCGAGAATCTCTTTGTTTCTTTGCTAATGCTTGTTTGGATAGTGGCCGGATTATCCGCCCACATTATTTGCACAAAACAAAACATGCTTTCTGCGCATGATCACAGGTTTCCTTTTTGGGGGATAACTGTTGCTTTGAACTTTGACGATTTGTATCCCCAACAATTTCAGAATAGCTAAAAGGTCTATTCGTTAGATCGGTGGTCAGGTTGACCTCGGGGTTGACCATTTTT
>REGL01001001.1:57270-91553 GCA_004194395.1 Aurelia aurita complex sp. Pacific
GAAACATGCCTGTGATCACAAATGTTTCAGATTGTCAGAAGGAAGTCCTTGTACGTTTAAGTAAAATTTCTTCTGTCTTTTCCCTCTCATTCATATAGGCAAGAGTGTGAAATGTTGTCTCGCAGAGCGGTGTAAAACACGATGTTTATTTTTGCTGAATTTGGCTCAGAATGGATCCAGTGTATATTTGTAACTGAGTCTCTATGAGCCTGATTTCTTTGGATAAAGCGAATTAACACCAACTTCTGGAATATACAATAGAGATCTTTATCGATTTTATTTTCATTCATCGAAGGGGACAGATTGCCTTTAATTGAAGCAACAATCATTGAAATCAATAAACTCTGTTAGCTTTACAATCGTAAGTAGGTGCAGCTGTTTTATTGATCCAGTGTATATTTGTAACTAATTTCGATCATTGTACGCCTTGAAATGTAAAAAGCATCATCAATACCATATATACTTTTTACATGAAATAAATAGATTAGACCCAACTGGTTTGTATCACAAAGTTTACAACCCAGCCTTGATCAAAACCTAAATTGACCATTCTTTGAGACGTTGAACGTGCAATGTGAGTTTTGCTAATCCAAAACCCAACTAACGCAAGCCTACTTATAAAAAACTGTGATTTCGGAAATCAGGTTTATACAAAATACCACTTTTATGAATTTTTTTACACGATCTAATCATTTTATATAATTTACGATTTTGTTTCCCTTTGTTAACTCAGCAAGCTCCGCATATGAATAAAGCTAAAGCTCAGCTTTTCTTCTTCATTTAAGTCATTCGTGGTGACTTTTCTCCTCCTCCTCGTCATCATAATCATAATCATAATAATAATCATAATCATCATCATCATCATCATCATCATCATAATCATCATCATCTTTATTCTAAAATGTGTTTAACTTCATTGCATGCAGTCATAACAAGGCTTCATTATCACATCATTTTCTAGCTTAAAGGCAATCTGTCCCCTTCGATGAATGAAAATAAAATCGATAAAGATCTCGACTGTATATTCCAGAAGTTGGTGTTAATTCGCTTTATCCAAAGAAATCAGGGTCATAGAGACTCGGTGATGCATGAATTTAGCTGCAGCGTAAATAAGGTAAATAAAGCAGTAACCAAGGTCAGAACAATAGACCATTTTGACATTTAGAAAAGGGCCTGGGGAGAGCAAAATTTGTCTGGTAAATGGCTGCCACAGTTCAATTTATCGTTGGTGAAAAGCCCTGTGGCAGCTATTTACCAGAAAAATATTGCTCTCCCCAGATCCTTTTTCTAAATGTCAAAATGGTCTATAGGGGACAGATTGCATTTAAAATGGCAAAGATATTAATTCTAGGGTTTTAAATCTAAGAATCATGCAATCAAACAATACAAACGACATACTCTATACATGTAAGACTTTGAAATATCTTGCTTTCATATTTTGATGCGATTTTCTCAAAGTTCAGGAGAATTTTTCAACCGAAATTTTAGCCAAAAGGTTTTGATCTGCGGCATTTTTTCTGTTTGTTTGCAAGAACTGACGTCATGGAATATTTGCAAGCAATACCTTTGTATCCCTTGGGTTTTTTACTCGGTCGATAACGAAATCCCATGAGATCTTCATCTAATACAAAGTACTTCTTTTTGCCTTTGTATTTGTTATGCTTGTCTCTTTCTACTTTCATTAGTTTGCAACCATTGCACATGAAGTCCCAACAATCTCGAGCTGCCGAAGAAAAGCAAACAATTTAAAATCAAAGGCATAACACCGCATTATAACCATTGCCAACAGCACAAACGCTCCTTCGTAGCTATACAACAAGGGCAGATTTTGTTATACAATAGCATCAGTTGCTTGCGAAAACCCTTGCCTTGTGCATGCGAAAGGTGGTTTTTAAGAGAAGTTATGTGCTTCTAACGAAAGAAGGTAGGTAAATCTAAAGTTCTGCCTGGCGGATTTTGTTTGTTTGATTCGAGAGCAGAGCAGAGTAGAAGGCACTGCAATTCTTGAATACTTTGGACTCAGATGTAACAATTAGTTCTCGGTTCCTGGATCAAATAAACAAATCCACCAGGCAGAACTTTAGATTTACCCTCCTTCTTTCGTTCAAAGCACATAATTTAAAAGCCTCTTAACTACTTTTCGCGTGTACCAGATGGGAGTTCGCCCTACTGGTTTCGGGGCAACTTTTGCGGCCTTTGATTTACTGGTTCAGAGAATTTGCTTTGTCTACAATCGCTAATCGCTTTAAACTGAGGTGTCAATCAAAAGCAATTGATGCTATTGTATTACAAAATCTGCCCTTGTTTAGCTATGCCTGATGAGTCGGCAAAATATTTAGATATTCGAAAGCCTGTAGCCTTCTAACTTTCTAAGGCCTAGTTTAAACATCGTATTTTGCCGTGTCGATCTGAACTGCATTAAAAACGGCAGAATCTACCGTGTTTAAAAATCTGATTTAAACATCGTGTTTTTGCCGTGTCGGAGTGAAACTAAGATGGTTAAAACGGCCATTTTTTCCCAAATGCGCAAGCAACGCAGTGGCTGATCACACGCAGAAACCGGCGACTATGGCCTATAATTGATTAACTAAACGCGGCAGAAATACGATTTTTCAATCAAGTCACGTTTCTGTCATTTAATACGACAGCACTGTTGAACTCTTGCCGTTTTAACAATTCAAAACGGTTGGTGATTTAATCATTGTTTTCATGTCGAATTTAATTGACGCTTGGGACATTTTTAGCAGTATCTAGTAAATTCGACACGGCAAAAATACGATGTTTGAATTAGACTTAACTTTCGAGCTTTCTAACGGCATACGAAAGTTAAATGACAAAATTCTGCCCTCACCTACATCGCAGATCAACTTGACGCCTAAGACATTTTTCCCACTAGATTTCCATGCTAGAGAAAGACATCTTCTGACTTACCCTACTGCATAAGTTGCAAAGAAAATTAAGCGTGTAAAGAAACACACAAGGCCAGGAAATTCTATCTTTACTCACATCGGAAATGATGTGAGTAAAGACTGCTGTGAAATTTTCCCAACTAATTTTCCAAGACACTTTTCGACTTTTTTCAGCAATTTATTTTAAATGGGTTGGAAGGAATTCTAGCTATTCAAAGCCAAATTAAGCCTATTATGCATGCCGCATCCAGGCACGAGAGTGACGAGACCCCTAATTTAACGTCCATTCCGAAGGACGGCGAGGTCATTTTGGAGGTCATTTTGCGAGGTCAGGCCTCCTAGGGGTCACCCATCCGGAGTTTGACCTCACTGGACCGAGCTTAACTTCAGTCACCTGACAGAAACTGTATAAGCCGCTCAGCCACTCACCCCTGATTTAGACTGCGTTCACACGATGCCGGCACATTTTGAGAAGGGTGAAAAATGTGGCGGACAGGCCTCCCTTCACACCAAAACGGCACATTTTTGCCAGCACATTTTGAAAACGGTAGATTCTGAAAACGGAACTCTTTGAAAACGGTATCGTGAGAACGCTAGCTCAAATTTTGCTACCGTCACATTTTTCACCGTTTTCAAAATGTGCTGGCATCGTGTGAACGCAGTCTTACCCTGCTTTATACGAAATTTACAAAAAGAGTTAAGCATTTAAATAAACGAATAAGGCTACAAAGCTTTGCCCTCACGTACATCAGAAATCAATTTCAAGTCATATGTAATTTGACAGATTGTTCTGACATTTTCCTCACTAATTTTCCATCCAAAATTAAAGAAAGACAACTTTAACTCACTCTGCAGCATAAGAAAGTTACAATTTCGTTAAGAAAGTTACAAAAAGGATTAAACATTCAAATAAACGAATAAAGCTACACAGTTCTTTCCTTACTCACATCGGAAATCAACTTGGAGCCATTTATGTAATTTCACAGATTGATATGACATTTTCCTCACTAACTTTCCACACGTAATTAGAGAAAGACATTTCTAACTTACCCTGCTTCATAGGAGTGCTACATAAAGAATTAAGGCTACAAAATTCTGTCCCTACTCACATCGGAAATCGACTTCAAGCCATTTATGTAATTTGACAGATTGATATGACATTTTCCTCACCACCTTTCCATGCGTAATTAGAGAAAGACATTCTGAACTCTCTTTCCTTTGCGTGAAATTATTCGCGAACAAGTCTTTATCCGTACCATTAAACTGATAATTCATAGCCATATATCGCTGTTTAAGCACGTTTATCTAACGTGGAAGCAACTCCTTGATTTACACAACAAATGTGAATGTCTCGATGATCATCGCACGCGTTCATTTGGCGTGCTATCGCCTTCCTGATACGTATCACAAAATAATCACCTGAAACAATCACGAATAAAAGTACGAAATTACAGAAAAACTAATCGTATGCAAACAAGATTAATGACATTGGTTTTCAAATAAGGTAGAGAATTCGAGAAACTTTCATCGGTGTGGTTTCGTGTGATACTGTAACCGTACATGCGATTAAACACCTAGGGAACCAGTAAACTCAATGACGTTCATATATTAAGGCTACAGAAAACAGAGAGGGTCCAAGAGAAGCACTAGCACGGGCGCCCAACAAGCTGTTCATTGAAAAATCATAACAAATCGCGCTTTAAGAATTGGTGGATAATTCCTGGTACTTAAAATTCAACTTCGCTACTGATATAAATTTCAGTCAGACTGCTACACACTTAGTGTCCTATCGCTCATGCGTGGACACTCCTTCCAGGAGAACATTTTAATCATTTTCAAAGCCACTTTTATCTTAAGTATTTCAGTATTCTGACCAACGTCTTCTGAAGATTCTCATGCCTTGAGGCAATAATTGATCATTTCAAAGGAACGTAATGCCAACTTTGTTTACATAAGATCTGACAGGTGCGTTTTTATTGCATTGAAATTGTTAAATCAAGGGAGGATTACTGGTGTTTACATAGCCTGAAGTAAACAATATGTAAACAATAGCTGATGAATGAGGTGAAAAGCAACCCAAGGTGTCATCGAATCGAACAATTGTCGGGCATTTTATACACCCTGCGAATTTCTTCAACGAAAGGCTGTTCCAAAAAGCCAACACTTGGGATTCATGCAGTCAGGATGACATGAGAATTCTATAGGCTTAGCGAATGGTAAATGACTCTTCTTTTGGTTTTAGCTAATGATGCATACGGCTGTGAAGCATTAGTAGGGACGTACAGCGTTTTGTTTTAACTTAACGCATTTGAATCTAGCATGCTTGGCTTCTAGGCTGAATGCAAACAAACTTTATAAGGATGAAAAAATGGACGAAATTTCGTCTGTGGTCGTAATAGAATTGTCTCATTTTGTATTTGTGGCACAGACACCAAACGGCTACAGTTATTGTCTCGATAATGTTATACCGGGTGTCCCAAAAAAGGACTCCCGTTTAAAAAGTCACCAAAATTTTATTAAACGGCCGATCTTTGAAGTTCTTTTCTTGGCAAGAAGATAAAGACCAAAGTTTGCTCCCAAGTATGGCTGATCTTGCGATTGGTTTCAAAATTCGCAAATTTAGCCTGTGTTTAGGCTGCCTGGCTTTAAAGTATCCTGCAAAAAAGGGCAAAAAGCACTGATGATTACTAGATTGATTTCTTTGTGTATATCAAGTATCTAGTTTTGTTATAAATGTCCGGAAAGAAACGCAAACTATCATTGTAGACTTGAAAGGTAATGCTCAAAGTAATTAATAATTTCCATGTTCAAAGCCATCTCAAGAGTTCGCAAAGTGTCTAAAATGAATTGATCCTTGAAAAAATGCACGTAAAGAAATTTCATGATACGAAAGATAATCAAATTCTGATGATTTTGCAAAAAGTGAAAGTCTCTTTATTCACCCGGTAAGAGATATACAGACAGACCAAAAACGGCCAACATTTATCTGTCTGTCATCGAAACACCTAATAGTCAACCAAACTGGCCTCTCAAATATATATCTAAATATCTTTGTATTCATATAAAATATTTACAATAAATCTTGCATTCTACTATACTTATCTAATTACTGTACAACACCACGGGGACGATACCAAGGGGAGCGAAAGACAATGACTACCCCATGGCCAATACATAAAGACACGCAACGAACTACATACAACTACACTACGAACGATTAAAAACTAATGGATACTAAACTAAACTAGATTCCGCCTGACATAGCTTTCGGGTCAGGGTTGGGATGAATTCTACAATTCCAGCGAGAAGATCTTGTCGTTGAACATCAAAAGAAGGGCAGAGCAACGAAAAGTGCTCCGTATCCTCAATGCCATTGCTTGTTGGGCACATTGGGTTTATGGTATCCCTGAAATTATGCTTGTATTTGAGGAAATTTAACTTGCTGAGACTAACCATACGCTAAGTAAGATATGATAATCCTATTGGATCGTGAGATCCAAAGACAGATTTAGCCAGGGGGCGGGCCGGGGGATTATTGATGAAGGCTTTTTCTTAAAAACAGCAACAGAACGTGCAAGTCTCAACTCAATTCAAGTTCAAGCTTATTCCATTCGAATAAACAGTTAGGATAGAAGCTAGACTTGAATTTTTCTGTCCGTGCCTTTAATCGCGCGATGACATCCTGGTCAAATATATTCAAATATAAGTCAAATATAAGTCAAATATAGGTCAAATGTATTCACCTAAGTTACACAGCTATCTAAATCATGAAATTTTAATCCACACTACTACAAGACGTCACAACTCTCAGTTGCTCATCTAGAGCAAGCACGTGGAAAGCACATGTTAGTACGTGAGTCCCTTATACGGAAAAGTAAACAATCTCTCCGACCCAGTTTGGAGAAATTGAACAGGAAAAGAAAAACTCAGTACTTCAAGCTATTCTTTGGCTTTCAGATATTGACCTAGCTGAGGAATTGACCCAACTGAGGAATTAATCTATGTATGAATACACTCAAAGAGACTAAACATAGAGCATCGTCCTTAATATGGCAAAACAATGATGCCACAAAATAAATAGCGATAGCACAGAATAAGGTAGCTCTCGATGTCATATTTTTATGTGATGCAAAATTTAATTGAAGTGATTAATAAACTCCCTGCAAGCGCCTAAATAAAGTCACTATTTGATACGGAGTAGAGAATCTTTTGCAGCGAAGCAGCGTCTGCATAGCGGCATTATGATCTGGAGCAACGAGAATATACCATATCTGTTTCAAGAGAATAACAAATGTATCCTTTGTTTGCAAAATCATACCGCAAAAAGAATGTGACCAATTCATTAAATTATGTATCCTCCGCATCAAAGGGATTTCAGCTTAATTTGCTATATTTCACTCATGATTTTGGATGTCTTACTTCTTTCAAAAGAGAGATATTAGCCAAAAATATTTTCCTTTAATTCCTCAAAAACGATCACAAACAAAATTGTCAAATTACAACTGATCATAAACTTGTAATTTCGATGACTGAAAGATGTTCATAGGATAATCAAAATCCTTAAATTAAATTTGATCTTTGACGCAACACCTCAAAATGAACAATCGAATATCAATTAAATTTTCGAAAATCGGTGAGTTTTTCAAACTTCAAAATGGTTTTTGACTCACCTGGCGCAGAAGTTTTAAATTTTGAATTTTTGCAAAAATCTAAACATTTCCCGAGGCCATCTGGTTGGACTGCGAGATTAAGAGTTATAATTAAAACCATCAATTTTTGATGAAAATATGAAACAACTCTGCTGCGTTGCTTTCGAAACAACAGAAAGGATTGAAGTTACTACAAACCTTGATAATCCGCCTTTAAGTGCTGCTCAAGTATTGTACAATGTATAGAAGTCTTTCGCATCACCTCCCCACTGTTATCATAGGTTTTAGCCATTGTAAATATTTGAATTAATCGAGTCTGAGAAATTAGGATTCTCAGCTCAGAACGGCTACAATTCAAAGGTTATTTTCACCCGATAGTTTGACAATGACTCTTGTGTAATTGATTCAGGAAATTATTGTTCTCAACTCGGAACGGCTAAAACACAACAGTTATTTTCGCACGAATAATTTGACGATGATTTCAGTGTAATTGATTTAGCGCGGAAGATTTAGGAGTAAGGATACAATTTTCATGTCTTGTTGANGCAATGTATAGAAGTCTTTCGCATCACCTCCCCACTGTTATCATAAGTCTTAGCCATTGTAGATATTCGAATTAATCGAGTCTGAGAAATTAGGATTCTCAGCTCAGAACGGCTACAATTCAAAGGTTATTTTCACCCGATAGTTCGACGAAGACTCTTGTGTAATTGATTCAGGAAATTATTGTTCTCAACTCGGAACGGCTAAAACACAACAGTTATTTTCGCACGAATAATTTGACGATGATTTCAGTGTAATTGATTTAGCACGGAAGATTTAGGAGTAAGGATACAATTTTCATGTCTTGTTGAATCGTCGCTTGAGATCTGAAAGTAACAATGTCATCTTTCTAGTCTCTACCCGATGTATCACGATCTTCCTAGATAGGTTCTACATTTTCAACTTGCCTTCAGTATTTCCGATGATGTTACTGTTGATCTTTCTCCAAAATTAGTTGGACCATCTTTTCAAGCTTTGTGTCTAGTTGAATTGTCTCTTGCGATCTGAAAGTAACAATGTTATCTTTCTAGTCTCTACCCGATGTATCACGATCTTCCTAGATAGGTTCTAAATTTTCAACTTCAGTATTTCCTATGATGTTACTGTTGATCTTTCTCCAAAATTAGCTGGACCATCTTTTCAATCTTTGTATCTAGTTGAATTGTCTCTTACGATTTGAAAGTAATAATGTTATCTTTCTTGTCTCAACCCGATGTATCACGATAATGCTCAACGCGACCAGAGTTCTCAATTTTCAACTTGCTCTCCAGTATTTCCGATTCTATTACTCTTCTTCCCACAATAAACAGCTGTATCATCGTTTCAAAATATGAAGTAAGGATCATTAGCTGCAAATTTCTGCCATCTAAAGATGTAAATAGGTCCGCTATGTTGCACAAATATCACTGTAAATCAAACATGAAAGCAAGCCTTGCTCTTCATCTTTCTCGGTGATCATTTACTAAATCGCTTCAAAAATATCGGGCCAGTAAATAAGCACTCAGAATTATAGAAGTGTTTGCTTAAGATAACCCCACAAGCAGTCCTTTAGCGTGAGTTGAATCAGTTCTACGCCAATTGATATCACAACAACTTTCTCCTCGAAGTTCTTGATTCGTTCTAGTCTTGTAGCTATTCACCAAACTATTTAGCTTAAGAGTGAAATGCTTTGTAATTATCTAAGATTACAAAATTAAGAAGGCATTTGGCATTTCAATAAGCAGGTCTAATAGCTCGATGAAACTGGAATCTTTGTCCGGCTCTTATACAGATACTGATAGAACCATTGCGTCAATAGTGCTTCATTTCACTTACCAGCACTAAGAAACATTTGTTGGTGCGACATAAATCAATGACTAGGTACCAGGAACAACATCAAGGTTTGCAGAACATCTCACTGGAACTCTCTCTCGTAAGCGCACTGAAGGCACTATTGCATTAAACAGAGTTTCTTGTCCACTTGCAAACGAATAAAAGGGTTCCACAAATCAAGAATATTGCCTAATATCCTTTTGAGATATCAAAATCGACATTACATGACAGTCTTGTGCTAGCTTTCATGCAGAAAAAATTGTAGTCCGAGGCAATATTTTTCCAATCTGCTTGCATTGATAGGCAGTTGTTAGTGCTCGACAGATCAAATGTCTGAGTCCGTTGAAAACATGAAATTTGGCATGCTAGCTCTCATACAGTGCAATTTGCAATAAAGAACTGTTTTCCAATCTTCCTATGTTGGTAAGCATTCGTTTTCGCTCGACAGATCGAACGCCTGAGTCCGTTTAAAACATCAAAATTGGTGCCATATCAGAGCTTTGTGTTAGCTCTCATGCAGGTAACTTGCAGCAAAGAGCTGCTTTCCAAGCTTCCAATGTAGATAAGCACATGTTTACAATCCAAAGATCAAATGCCTGAGTCCATCTAAAACATCAAAATTGGCGCCATATTAGAGTTTTGTACCAGCTCTCATGCAGTGTAACTAGCAGCAAAGAACTGCTATCCAAGCTTCTTAAGCACTTGTTTGCGATCCAAAGATCAAATGCCTGAGTCTGTTTAAAACATCAACATTGGTACTATGTTGGTGACCTTTGCTAGCTCATACGCCATCTGGTGTGTAGGTAAAGGCACTACTTTCCAAGCCTCTAACAGTGATAAACATTACTAAGCTTTCCAACACACGAATCTCGTCAAAGCTTTTGTGTGGGCTTTAAAACTCGTACGACATCACACTGTAACTAAGAGCCTTCTGCTAGCTCTCAGGGTGCTACTTACTGAATTACGTTGTTGGGCAAAGCTTATTTTGAAGCTTCTAACAAGTAACTACACGATTAGGCTTCGTGATAAAAACAAATTTGCGAAATATCAAGCTGAATTCCAATGACTTGCTCTTNCAATGTATAGAAGTCTTTCGCATCACCTCCCCACTGTTATCATAGGTTTTAGCCATTGTAAATATTTGAATTAATCGAGTCTGAGAAATTAGGATTCTCAGCTCAGAACGGCTACAATTCAAAGGTTATTTTCACCCGATAGTTTGACAATGACTCTTGTGTAATTGATTCAGGAAATTATTGTTCTCAACTCGGAACGGCTAAAACACAACAGTTATTTTCGCACGAATAATTTGACGATGATTTCAGTGTAATTGATTTAGCGCGGAAGATTTAGGAGTAAGAATACAATTTTCAAATCTTGTGGAATCGTCGCTTGAGTTCTGAAAGTAACAATGTCATCTTTCTAGTCTCTACCCGATGTATCACGATCTTCCTAGATAGGTTCTAAATTTTCAACTTCAGTATTTCCTATGATGTTACTGTTGATCTTTCTCCAAAATTAGTTGGACCATCTTTTCAATATTTGCATCTAGTTGAATTATCTCTCGCGATCTGAAAGTAACACTGTTATCTTTCTAGTCTCTAACTGATGTATCACGATCTTCCTGGATAGGTTCTAAATTTTCAACTTGGCTTCAGTGTTTCCGATGATGTTACTGTTGATCTTTCTCCAAAATTAGTTGGACCATCTTTTCAATCTTTGTATCTAGTTGAATTGTCTCTTACGATTTGAAAGTAATAATGTTATCTTTCTAGTCTCAACCCGATGTTTTCACGATAATGCTCGACGCGACCAGAGTTCTCAATTTTCAACTTGCTCTCCAGTATTTCCGATTCTATTACTCTTCTTCCTACAATAAACAGCTGTATCATCGTTTCAATATATGAAGTAAGGATCAGTAGCTGCAAGTTTCTGCCATCTAAAGATATAAATAGGTCCGTTATGTTGCACAAATATCACTGTAAATCAAGCATAAAAGCAAGCCTTACTCTTCATCTTTCTCGGTGATCAGTTACTCAATCGTTTCAAAAATACCGGGCCAGTAAATAAGTACTCAGGATTATAGAAATGTTTGCTTAAGATAACCCCACAAGCAGTCCTTTAGCGTGAGTTGAATCAGTTCTACGCCAATTGATATCGCAACAACTTTCTCCTCGAAGTTCTTGATTCGTTCTAGTCTTGTAGCTATTCATCAAACTATTTAGCTTAAGAGTGAAATGCTTTGTAATTATCTAAGATTACAAAATTAAGAAGGCATTTGGCATTTCAATAAGCAGGTCTAATAGCTCAATGAAACTGAATCTTTGTCCGGTTCTTATAGAGATACTGATAGAACTATAGTGTCAATAGTGCTGCATTTCACTTGTGAGCATGAAGACACATTTGTTGGTGCTACATAGATCATCGATGACTAGGTACAAGTAACAACATCAAGGTTTGTAGAACATCTCACTGAAACTCTCTCTCGTAAGCGCACTGAAGGCACTATTGCATTAAACAGCGTTTCTTGCCCACTTGCAAACGAATAAAAGGGCTCCACAAATCAAGAATATTGCCTAATATCCTTTTGAGATATCAAAATCGGCATTACATGACAGTCTTGTGCTAGCTTTCATGCAGAAAAAATTGTAGTCCGAGGCAATATTTTTCCAAGCTGCTTACATTGATAGGCAGTTGTTAGTGCTCGACAGATCAAATATCTGAGTCCGTTGAAAACATGAATTTTGGCATGCTAGCTCTCATACAGTGCAATTTGCAATAAAGAACTGTTTTCCAATCTTCCTATGTTGGTAAGCATTCGTTTTCGCTCGACAGATCGAACGCCTGAGTCCGTTTAAAACATCAAAATTGGTACCATATCAGAGCTTTGTGTTAGCTCTCATGCAGGTAACTTGCAGCAAAGAGCTGCTTTCCAAGCTTCCAATGTAGATAAGCACATGTTTACAATCCAAAGATCAAATGCCTGAGTCCATCTAAAACATCAAAATTGGCGCCATATTAGAGTTTTGTACCAGCTCTCATGCAGTGTAACTAGCAGCAAAGAACTGCTATCCAAGCTTCTTTAGCACTTGTTTGCGATCCAAAGATCAAATGCCTGAGTCTGTTTAAAACATCAAAATTGGTACTATGTTGGTGACCTTTGCTAGCTCATACGCCATCTGGTGTGTAGGTAAAGGCACTACTTTCCAAGCCTCTAACAGTGATAAACATTACTAAGCTTTCCAACACACGAATCTCGTCAAAGCTTTTGTGTGGGCTTCAAAACTCGTACGACATCATACTGTAACTAAGAGCCTTCTGCTAGCTCTCAGGGTGCTACTTACTGAATTACGTCGTTGGGCAAAGCTTATTTTGAAGCTTCTAACAAGTAACTACACGACTAGGCTTCGTAATAAAAACAAATTTGCGAAATATCAAGCTGAAATCCAATGACTTGCTCTTCCTCTCGTGCAACTCTTTATCCAAGTAACTTTCAGCGCAATGGGTTGTTCTGCATCTTCCCTTCAAATAAAATACACGATTTGCCAAAATTGATTTAGGTTATTCCAATAACTTACAAATTTGCAAAAGATCAAGCTGAAAAGCCTTGCTCCTCTTCTATCGTGCAGCTAGTCAGTCAAGTACTTTACAGTGAAATGGGTTGATTTGCAGCTTCCTACCAAACAAATACAACGATTACACCTGTTTTCGCCATGAATCAGTTTTCGGTCTTTACAATAACAACAAATTTGCAAAACAGAAAGCTGAAATCCAAAGATTTCCTCTCCTTCTCGCTGAAATGCTTATCTGAGTACTCTTTGTGCAAGGGGTTGCTTTGCTAAGTACTCTTAATGCAATGGGTTGCTTTGCAGCTTTCTACCAAATCAACGTGCGATTAGGCCAACAACAAGTTATGTACAACGAAAGCACATTCATTTGATCATGCTGCAACCGTCACTCTGACGTAAATGTGTGACAGAGTGCTCTTCAGCGTGAAACAATGCTCTGCAACTTTGCAACACATCAGAGCACGTTTAGACCTCCAAGGCACTCTAACTGCAATTAATCACGTTGGAAACTTGGACTAGATATCCAACAATTCACTATCGTCCTATGTGAAGTAGGATTATTTCTTCGTCATATTTCATATCTATATTTCATATTTCAATTTAGACTTCGAGTCCCTCTGTTAAGCTCAACATTTACAATGCCTCAGATTGAACTTAGAGTGTTGATATCACACAAATACATCGTATTTGTAAAAAGAGGATTACCTCACAATTTTTCAGCACTTGAAATAGGAACTTGCATCAAAATAGAATCTCTTCCAAACATTAATAGTCTCAGCATAAACCAGTGCAATGATACCTCACAACCTTTCCTTGCTTTCTTTCAGCTTTGGTTCAAATTATTTGTGATGACAAGCATCAGTATGCAACTTACAAAATGAGCAGGTTTTCGAAGTGACCGGAACCACATTTGATCTGCCGTGGCTGAATCCACAGTTAGTTACCGTGTTGATCGACAACTCACTTTGGCTCTTCCTCAGCAATGCCTCTGCTCTAAATTCTCCTTGGCTATGTCTCTGCTTTCAAAAGGCAAGAAACAGTTGCAACATGCTATTTGTGGATCAGAGCACTCTCAATATCAACAAGAGTTTATGCTGCAGCCATTTCAAGTCACAATGATCAGTAGCTTAATTCTCCTCTTCCTCAGCTATGCTTCTGCCTTCGCTTTTCCAAGCTATATGTCTCTGCTTTTAGATTGCTGGTAAGCAGTGAACAGCTGCAGTATTCTATTTGAGGATCGGAGCACTCTTCTGAATATTAACGAGCGACTTACGCTGCAGCCAAAAGAGGTCACGTTATTCGACAACTCAATTATTCTCTTCCTCAGTTGTGCCTCTGCCTTCACTTTTCCAAACTGTATGTCTCTGCTTTTAAATTGCTGAGCACCAAGAAAAAATTTCAGTATACTCTTTGAGAATCTGAGTAGTCTTTCTCTTGGACAGTCGTACAAAATTTATGCCGCAACCAATAGAGGTGTTGATAACTCAATCCTTTCCTCGGTAATGCTTCCGTACTTAGAAGTCCTCAGCTATGCTTCAACCAGCAAAGGCCACGCAGCAAGGAACGGCTGAAGTTTGCAGATCAGAGAAGTCTTCTGAATGTTAATAGAAAACTTACGCAACAGCTATTCGAGCTACACGCTCACTTGCTGGGAAGACTTTTTCAATCAGCTAATGACCTTTTAATTATTGACAACCATAAAAATCGTGCATTCACTTGCAAGAGGAAAATCCCAGAACTATGAATCAGCAATTGAAACGTTAGGTAATAGAATATGGAAATTAGTTGATGAATTCTTCTTGACAGCTTTCCTCGTGGAAGGAGTGCAATAGATGTCTCACAGGTACAGTTGCACAGAGGGTTAGATCGCCAGATTGTTTCAAAAACGACCAAGCATGCGATTGGAAAAAATCTACTTTGGGACAGGGCAGGTATCAAGACTTCAAAGATGAACTCTGTGTTTCTTTGTAAAAGCAATGTCAAGATTATTGACTACGACGTTCTGCGAAGATCCAGAGCATCACATTTACAAGCTAAGACAGCTGCAAAACCTATCAAAGATACGACAGGGAACAATTGATTGCTGACTGGACAGGTTAAAACAAATATGCAAATATCTTTCAGCTTGCAAGCATTCAAACATGAACTCTATTTACCTTTGCAAACATGAATACGAACGGCATTGAATCTGAGAAGGAGAGGGCTAGAACATTGCATTTGCAAGCTAAGACAGTTGGAAACTTCCAAGATGCGATTGAAGAAAATCCACATGTTCAGAAGTCAAGACAAAACAACTTAACGGCTCTATCTTCCAGCATGTAGGGCCAAACACAAACCAGTTCTTATTCGTGAAAATAATGAAAATATCGTCGGTTACCCATGCGTGCAAAGGATCAGAATATCATATTTGCAAATTGAGACAGTCCCAAAAAACTTCCCCAATGCGATATGAAAAATCTATTTGCTGCCAATACAGGAAAAGACAATCTTGCAGGTATCCTACCCGGCTTGCTGGGCTAAAACAATCATCCAGTTTCTTTTTGTGGAAACACTGAAAAAATCATTGGATTACAAAGAACCAGAATATCATATCCGCAAACTAAGACAGGTAGCTTTTAAACCTACAGGATACGACGCCAGAACCAATTTCCAGCTAGATTTAGGTTTTAGCAAACTTGCAGGTATCGTTTATAGTTGACTGCAAACAAAGACTCCATTCTTTTTTGGCAAGATAATAGTGAAGAGCAATGGTTCTACAAATAATGAATCTGAGACCGAAATCTCGTTCTTGGATGACGTAACTATGATGATTCCTCCGCCGGTTGCAAATAGATAACCTCAAAATGTGAATGATGGACCAGAATTTATGAAATGGCAATGCCTTTCCAATTGTCCATCAAGTTGCTACAATTTTTCGCATAGCTCTTGCCAGTTCAAAACAATGACGAAAAATTAAATGTTTTCTAGCATAAAACAGGATGCTAAGTTATTAGGAGAACATCCTAATAGTCTATTGATATCAAATAGAGCTTTTTTCTGAATTGCACTTTAAAAATTATCCAATGCTTCTTTCCTTGCCTTGTTGCAGCCAAAGAACGTACACTATCAGCATTGCTTCGATCTCTAACTGACCACTGTTTTCAAACAAGCCAATAGTTGTTGCTTCAAGAACACAGAACAGCCAAAGAGAAATAGTCGACTAAAATTTCCCGAGAATATCCTTGAGAAACAGTGGGTCAAGTCAAGTAAATATGTATGGCTGCTAAAGGTAATAGCTTTAAAACGAAGTTCACTTGCATCTGCTACAAAATCATTCGCTGTGCTTTGCAAACTAGTGGCCTGTCACCTTCAGATAGCTTTGATGTTTTTCTCAAATGGCTTAAGCAATGCTTACTTGCTTTTACAAGGTAGTCTGGGATGTAGAAGCATTCAAATATCTACTGGACCACTTGTCATGAACCTGTACGAGAAACGCATCCTAGACCTTAGCCAAATATTGCGTCGCATAGGCCTTCGGACAACAAACAGTGCACATCTATGTTTCTCTTTTGTTGAACACAGAATAAATGCTAACTAGTTCTGCCAAGATATTCAGAGATGAATAAACCAAACTTTTCAATATTCTTGCAAGCTGGAAAAACACAGGTACTCATGCGCAAGTATTCTCTGGGAGTGAGGTGGATTTCAAGCCTTCTGCGAACAAGGCGCTCAGAAATCTTTGATTGTCTCAGAATGCTTGAAAAATGCAAAATGTCTCCTACTTCAGCTATATTTCAGTTGAATCTATTATATCCACAAAGCTGGAGAAAATTAGTCTAGCCACAACAACAATGCTCTGGGTTAGCTCAAAAGCGTCAAGCAAATTTGATGTTGAGTAATTTAGTCTTGATCTAGAATTGTTTGAAACTTTCAAACTGCTTTTGCAAATCTGGTTTGTTTACGCTTATAGATATGAATGTATCTTCACATGATTTACAGTAGCTTTCTGAGCTCAACTAAATCCAATTTAGACTGAAAATGATAGATAGGAGTGTGTTGGTATGATCGGTTTAAAGAATTCACATTTTTGCTTTCTCTGCAACAATCAGCTATATTTCAGCTAAATCTATTTTCTCTGCAAGACTGCGTCGGCAATTTCGATTCCTTAATTGTATGTGATTGATACGGCTCGATGAATTCAATAAAAATGTTTTCTGACAGTGCGCAATTCAAAGCAAATTCTCTGAAACTGTGAAAAAGTGCGAGGATAAGTTCTGCTACGTAACACAACAACAATCTTATCTTCTTATAAGCATCTAAATTTGCGTGTCCATTGACGGCATGTTGAGAAATTTCTTAATCTTCATATTTGTGCACAGTGATTGCTTAAAGATTGCAATCTCGTAATTAATAGTTTTTTTAAATTAACATTCATGCAACAACTTCTTAAGTCTTGTTCAAACGCTTCTTATTCAGCATCGACTTTGACATCCAATCATGAAATTCCGCTGAATTTTATAATCTTCACAATTCTGCACAGAATCTGCTAGAAACTATGATTTAGTAATTACAAAGCTCTTCTTAGATCAGCATTCATACATCTCCTTCTTCAACCTAATTCTGATGTGTGTTCTTGCAACTAATTCTGAAATTCCACTGACGGTGATAAATTTCATAATCTTCGTATTTGTGCACAGTGTCTGATGAGAATTATGGTTTAGTAATTACGAAACTCTTCTTAGATCACCATTCATACATCTCCTTTTTCAATCAAATTTTAATGTGTGCTTTGAAGTGTAAACTTTAACATCTTTGAGCTTCCACTGACGGCATGAAGATAAATCTAATAATCTTCGCATTTGTGCAAGGGCGCCTACCTTGTAGGAAGTGTGTTTATTCCCAGTACTGTAGAGTAATGGGTGTCCTGTGACCCAGTACAGAGAGTGTCCTAAAACCGTACCGTGACCCAGAAGTACACAGAGTCAGTCCTCTCAAGGTCAAGATGACGTATGAATAACATTGTGGTTTCAAATTCCGGTGTTATGAAACACGATATCAACTGTTATACGATCTGGCCACAGGGAATCAGACAGCGTGATTTTTGATTGGTCAACTCTAACAGACGTTAGAATTTGAAAATCCTAATGATATACAAAGATTAACAGGACTGGGTCATAGGACACCGCGTAAAGTACCGTGAATAAACACACTTCCTACAAGGTAGGCGCCCTTGATTTGTGCAGTGTCTGATGAAAATTCTTGTTCAGTAATTACAAAGCTCTTCTTACAATTAGCATTAATCCATCAGTTCTTTATCCTAGTGCTGATGCGTCTTAATTAAGCCCTAACTTTAACATCTAACTTTGCGCTTAAAGGCTTACTGTTTTGGTAATCGGCTTCACTACTAAAAGTTGGAGTCTTGGTCTTCTTTCATTGGCAGAATGGAAAAAAACGTACATGAAATGAAATATCGGAAGAACCAAGCAATACACCAGCATTTAGTCAAAACAGCAAAAATGTTTTTAAAACAATTCACTAATGCCGTTAATCGAAACCGGCAGAATTTTCAAAGATTTCCGAATGTCATCGAATGCTTTGACGACAAAATAGTTCAATAATCAAAGATTTATCGTAAAAAATTCCGTGTCTTACAGTATACAAATCGACAACTGTTAGAATTAATCAATTATTAAAGATCATGTTTATTCAGCATAGAAACGACAATCCATATCCCCAGGTACATATTGTTTAAATCAGAAAAACTTAGGAATGGAGTTTTACAAAGCTTTATGGATTTGCAAGGGCGGGTATGTCACACTGGGAACGATGGTCCTACCTTTGTCCAAAAACCGGTAGTTAACGGAAAGATTTTTTGCACCACCTTGGTCCCAAAATTGGTCGTTTTTGATGGCACATTTTCGCTCCTATTTCCTTTGCTTTGGAGGACAATTTTAACATGATGCATCACTGACGATGTTTCTCCCAAAAACCGGTAGTTTCGACCAACTACTGTTTTCGAAAGTAAGTGGTAATTGTAGCCATGAGAGTACAAGTGTCCCAAAACCTGTTGCCGGATAAAGGTAGGACCACTTTGGTCAAAAATTTGAATACCTGGCCTTTCTTTCGGAAATTTGCCGGACAAAGGTAGAATCGCTTTTGTGCAAAATTGGAATTTCTGGTATTTTTTCCGTATATTTGGCGGACAATGCTTAACCACTTAATATTTGAAAATTTGAAATATTGGTCTTTTGTGCTTAAATCTGGCGGACAAAGGTAGAGCCAGCTTTCAGGTAAACTTCAGGATATTGATTAAATAGGAGGCTAGAAAACTCGATTTATTGTGTCAAACTGATGGAATAGGAAGATGGTATTCAAATTTCACCCTTGTCTCAAAAAACGGGTTGTTTTGGGCAGGAAACTCGTACTATGTGATAAAAGAACCGGTTATTTTTCCAATTCCTCTGGAGAAACATGGGGTCAAATATTTTACAGTACTTGCCAGCACCTGGATTTGGCAAGAAACACAGTTAAAGTGTGGTAGATTAAAAGCTTTAAACTTTTAACGTTGAGTAATGCATTGCGTAGTAGGTAAACTCTTTGGCAAGTAAAATAGATTTATTGAGAAAGGAATCACAATGCGTGATCACAACAAGAAGAACTATTGGGATGCTGCTGGAATAAGCTTAGGTTAACATTGTTCCTCAAAACCACAACTGTAAACGGATGATTTATTCTATAGAAACAAACAAACAAACAACAGACAGACAGACAGATGGACAGACAGGCAAACAAACGAACAAACAGTTTAACCAGGACTGATCCAACAGACTTCTGCCCAGGAGGCAATAACATTAAATAACTAGATAACCTAACCATGTTATTTTGCTCTCAATACTTGTGACAATTTCTAGCATCATGACTGGCTTTTAGAAGGTCCACAAGATCTCAGTGGTGGGTCTGGTGCAGGATATCAACAGAGTGTTCCATACCATACCTGACTTCAAAAGGGGGTATTTATTTGCATATAATTGATGATACAATGGCTTACCTTCAAGATATTCTAGCTGGCTCTCAGGTCTATCTCTTGCATCTTCTTGGATGGCTTTAGGGGGTATGTAACAACCTCTTACTTTGTGATGAGAATGCTTGTTTCCCATTATGCTTGAGTTTTCTTCACTAAGGCAGAAAATTAAAAAGCATTTGTCATCATGGTACCATTGTCAAAGAAAACAAACAAGGCTTGTGCTAAGGATTGTCTGAATAGAATAGAATAGAATAGAATAGAATAGGTTCCAAATCTTTAAAAAGGCTGGTGTAAAATTGAGTGACCTATTTCTTTGAACTGAATGACTTCAAAGAAACTTTATCTATTTCTCTATAATTCTACCATTGGACTTTTCTGAAATCTTTAATATTTTCAGAATTAGAGTCTTTTTCTTCTTTTTCAAGAATTCAAGAAAATTTTTCAAAAAAACTCAAAACCATCGCAATTTCTAAACTGTTTGACGTAACATGAAATGATTTCGAAGAGACCCATAGTTTATGAATGTTTACAATATGGTATCAAGCAGAAGTCTGTCACTCATCTGGTTTATGATAAAAAAAAAAAAAAAAAAAAAAAAAAATCTTTAAAAAGGCTGGTGTAAAATTGAGTGACCTATTTCTTTGAACTGAATGACTTCAAAGAAACTTTATCTATTTCTCTATAATTCTACCATTGGACTTTTCTGAAATCTTTAATATTTTCAGAATTAGAGTCTTTTTCTTCTTTTTCAAGAATTCAAGAAAATTTTTCAAAAAAACTCAAAACCATCGCAATTTCTAAACTGTTTGACGTAACATGAAATGATTTCGAAGAGACCCATAGTTTATGAATGTTTACAATATGGTATCAAGCAGAAGTCTGTCACTCATCTGGTTTATGATTTAGAAATTTGATGATGTCACATCCTAAAATGAGCTGAAATGTAAAATACGCTGTAATTTCCAACAATATTCAAAATTTCTGGAAAGTCCAACGGTAGAATTATAGATAAGCATCTAAAGTTTCTTTCAAGCCATTCAATCAGAAGATATAGGTCATTGAATTTTACACCCACCTTCTCACGCCGAGGTAAAGATTTGGAACCTATGTTGAATAGCATACAGTACATTCCAAATCTTTAAAAAGGTTGGTGTAGAATGCTAAAATATATTCCTTTTAACTGAATGGCTTTACAGAAACTCTAGCTATTTCACTATAATTCTACCATTTGGACTTTTCAGAAATCTTCAATATTTTCAAAATTAGAATGATTCTCTTTGTTTTAAGCATTCAAGAAAAATTTTGAAAAAAACTCAAAACTGTTGTAGTTTCCAAACCTTTGGAGGAAACATAGTGCAATTTTCAAGAAAGCAGTAGTTTATGAATGTCTACAATATGGTATCAACAAGCACAAAAGTCTGTCAATCTTCTGGTTTACAATTTTGAAATTTGATGATGTCACTTTCTTAAATTAGTTGAAATATAAAAAAATATTCCAGATCTTTGAAAAGTCTTACGGCAGAATTGAAGATAAGTATGCTAACGTTTCTCCCAAGCAATTAAAATAAATAGGTCATAGAATTTTACACCTTCCTTTTTACATCGATTTAAAGACTTGGAACCTTTATATGCTCCTCTGAATTGGTCAGTTGTCTCTACCAAAAGTAAGTTTCATAATTCAAGCATTAGGATATTGCAAAATTTTGGAAATAAGTAGGCTGTAGAATGAGGAACAGCCAAATATTGGCTAAAATGATCCCCTTTTCAGGATATCTAAATTGAAACATTTGGCACTTATAAAAATCTTAAAATCGGCAAATATTTTATCATGCAAGTGACAATATTCAAGTTCTCTCCACAGTATTTAAATGATTTTCCAGTTATTTTTCAGCTATTTTTAAACAACAACCCTGGAGGGGGGATCACTCAATGATACTCACTGACAAAAGAACCTCTTGCAAGGGTAGGTTTTGCACTGGCCTGAACTGTAAAATATTTGCGATATCAAGGTGGGTCATTCAAACACTTGGAGCAAGAAACAATCTGTGGATCATGATATCTACAAAATTCGTTCATTGAATGATATTGCCTCTTTTGTCTTTTCACCCCCAGATTACCCATCTTTCTACCACTGCAGACTCATCCATAAGTGTACAGGAAGAAAAAATCTAGGGGGGCTGCCCAACACAAAGTCCATTGTTTAGCATAATTTTTGCCCGACTGAGGGCATTTTTTGCTCGATTTTCGATAATCTTTCTAAAGTTGGCGGGCTGCCACCCCCCCCTGGCCCCCCGCCTTGTACGCTTATGGATTCATCACACCTTGAAATGATGTTGCATTCTCTAGCATCAATTGTCAGGAATGCAGAAGAAGAGAACTACCTAATTGAATCAACAGCCCCATGGCATGATGCTCAAATGGCAGTGGCAGACACTTGGGGGCAATGGGGTGTGATCACCACAAATGTTAGCTAGAACAAAATATCTTCCATTTGAAAATAATAGAAATAAACTATGCTTTTTGACTGAAACAAAAGTTTTGCCACCCTCCAAATATTTGATAAAGTGTTCATCACTGTCAAGTGGTGGGGCTTGAAGTGGGCTTAAACCATGTCCGCCTAACTGCTCTGGTTGCAAAGTTAAAGGATTACACCACTGCCCCGGGACAACAACTTCAAATTTAGTTACCATAAAAAATTGGGTTGCTTAAATCTGGTTACCATGAAACATACTAAAAAGTATCAACACAGCAACTATAGTACTCCTTAGAACAAAGAAGAAGATATAGGAAACCATGACCACAGAATGATTTGAAACAATCAGAATTTATAAACTTCTCTCAAAAGTAACCATAATAGTCTTTGAACGTGTTGTGGCACCTTCACAAAACCTCACTGAGAATTTCTATCAACATTCCTACACACCTTCCCCTGTATTAACAAAATGTACTGAGAAATTTGCTTTGTAAGTAAATGCTAACATTGCAAAAGTAAATTTCGGCTTTTTAATCAAAATTTATTAGAAAGCGAAACTCAAACAAACATATTTACTCAGCCAAGCTCATGCATCTTACAATTAATAATGTATGAACTTTTGTCTATTCAACACCAATAACAATATGAATAATTTGAATCTGCTGTGATAAAACCACTGAAATCAGTGTAAATGTAATTCGATGCATATTGTTGAATGTAGCAAAATTGAACTAGGATGTTTTAGGTAGGCCACGCCACAAGACAATACCTTCAACGGAGTTCCTTTTTGCATGCCTTGGCCTGCAGATGGCTTCTACAGCTCAGAAGGATCCCTAAATTAAATATCACAAATTTATTTGTAGGCGGCGTGGTACCTGTATACAATTTAAAATCGTTGTAAATCTAGTAATGAAATATAACTGGTAATGCCTGAAGCTTTTCCAGATATTTCAAGCAAAAATACGTCCATTCTCATTGATGCCTTTCTCAACTTCTAATCTTTGCCCTTTGGTTCCTCTATCTATCCTTGTTCTTCGCCTGAATTTAGGCCATTTTGAATTCTCGCGCCAGACCAGAGAGAGATAAGTTTCCGGGAACAGGCTGTTTCACAAAAAACTTCAGTAATAACGAATAGCAGTTAATTACCTTGTAACCTGAGTAGCTTGCTTCTGCTATTCTACTTTTTCTGAAATGAAATCTTCCTGCTTGCTTTTTGCTCCTGCAAAACCCTCGAATTTCTTCACACAGTGAGATTTCCTGTTGTTGTTTTTGGTGCGCCAGTGACCCTTGCAGCTCACCTCTGGCAGTATGACAAATATTGATCAGAACAATACCATTTGTCTGTCTTTCTATCAAAAGATAACAAAAGAATCAAAAGAATCATTGATGTACAATTTCAATGTCATGTGTTTTGTGCAAAAGGATTCGAAAGAAGCTGTGTAGTGACGTCACAGGAACAACTCCCACAAGATTTCGTCGTGACGCAAATAGAAAGTTGCGTTCACAGAACTCGAAGGAAAGGTGAGTGTAAAATGAGCTTTGGATCACGAAAACGCAAACAAAGAGGGGAAGTTTGACATCATTACCGGAAGATTTCGAATGAATAAAGATTTCTCAGTCATCTATATGACATCATCGAAAACATGCGTGTATCTTATGAGAAACCAACTTTTTAGCAATATAATTATGAAACTGAGCTACAAATAAACTTGTTAGTCTTTTAGAATAGTTTAAAAAAGGAACAAAAACCATGTATTTTTGACCGGCAGCTTTAATTTCCCATCGCTGTTCTGGTATGAATTTTTGATAGATGAAGTTTTTGGTAGAATCCCATAAAGAGCTCATAAGAAATTTAAGAATCTTTGTTCGGGCCTTTTTGTTCCAAGAACCCTAAACATCAAACATGATTTTCTTTGCAGTTGCAACAGTATGGTACTAGCGCTATGGAACATATGCGCCTAAATGGGTGGATAATCTTATACTGGGTGGGTTACGATCTTATACTGGGTGGGTTATGACCATATACTGGGTGGGTTGTTATCTTAAACGGATGGGTTATCATCCTAAATGGGTGGGTTATTATCCTAAATGCGGCGGATAACCTTATACTGGGTGGGTGATTTATCATCCTAAATGGATATCCTCGATCCTTACACTGGGTGGGTTATGATAAGACCATAACCCACACAGTATAGGATTATCCATCCATTTAGGCCCATAGGTTCCTTAGAGTGGTACTTGTTTCACCCTTTTAAAAGTTAACGTAAGTCTCCCACCTCGATTTTAATCCAAGAGTAAATAAACCTTTTACTTCCAATCAGGCTGTCCTCATTCTGAAAAGTCAGAAGTTCACCGGTACTGTACACGTAGTAATTGGTGTCCTATGACCCAGTCCTGTTAATCTGTGTAAGGGATTTTCAAATTCTAGCGTCTGTTAGAGTTGACCAATCAAAAATCACGTTGTTTGATTCCCTGTGGCCAGATCGCACAACTGTTGATATCGTGTTACATAAACACCGGAATTTGAAACCACAAAGTCTTGAGAGGACTGACGCTGTGTACTGCTTGGCCACGGTACGGTTCTAGGACACTCTCTGTACTGGGTCACAGGACACCAATTACTCTACAGTACTGGGAATAAACACACTTCCAACGAGGTAGGCGCCCTTGGTTCAGGGTAGATCTAGCCTGTGTTCCAGACCACTTGGAAAGGAAAGTGGTCTGTGTAAGGGAGCGCTAAACCGTCTTCAGACGATGAATTAAACTTCGAAATAATTGAGGGCATTCTGCACACATCTGATTGGCTGCAATGAAGTCATTGATCAACACCACGGATGACTTTGTGAATATATTTGTTTGAAACAAACGAGGGCTGATCGTTATCACTTTGTTTGGTCGTAAAAAGTCAATAGGATTAGCAGTCATTCAAATCTCCTATTCTTTGTATTGTACTGTGAGTTCTTTGCACGAGACGAGCTTCTCTTTCTGATAGCAAAACAAAAAGTAATGATACGAATTATTAGTTGCATATACTAATTTTTCTTCAGATTCTCAAGAAAATTTCTGAACACGGATTAGCGCTCCGTTACACAGACCACTTTCCTTTCCAAGTGGTCTGGAACACAGGCTAGGTAGATCCGTCTCCATACCGATTCAGTTTGAGAAAAACTGCCAGCAAAGAAGCCTGAGGAACGAGTTGTTTTTACGTCCTCCGTTGACTTTTACCAGCCAGAGCGGAAACTTTCGATGTACTTTTCAAAAAAATCCAATCAACAACTAAGGAATTTCAATATTTTTCCCGACTTTTTCCAGCATCGAAGGAAGAACAAGAAACACGGGAAATATCGACAATATTTCGAATATTCTCAACTACAAGACTACAAAGTATATTGAGTAACACAATTTGAGTTCTTGGTTTTAACCGGCCGATACTTATCAATTTTTGAAGTTTTTAAAAACTACGAATGTAAAGATACCTCATCTGAACTACAGTTTCACAACTTTATGCTAACTCATTTCTCAATTATTTCTGTGTATCTCTCGAAGCATAGGGTCTACTGGAGTAAAATGGGTGGGCTGGGGGAAAACGGGTAGTGTTTACTGCTGGAAAACAAAAGACTCTGAACTAATAAAATCAACATCCACTGTCAAGGAGGATAGTTCGAGCCGTTCTAGCTACAGGAAAATTCTGAACAACCATTTTGGCAAAATTTATCAAGTTTTTTTCACCCTACCCATCTTAACACAACGTTATCAATTTTATCCCAGTGGACCATATGGCCTAGTTAAACATCGAAGTTTTGCCGTGTTGACATTAAATAGATGCTGTCAGAAATGCCCAAGTCAACGGCTGGAATTCACCAGCTCAGTCATGTCAAACGACGGAAACACGACGTGATTTTAAACATCGCATTTCTGCAGCGTTTGGTTAACCAATTTTAGGCCATGGTCCGCTGTTTTTATTTGTGATCATCCACTGCACCTTCGAATTTGGAAAAAAATGGCCATTTTAACCATTTTAGTTTCAATCTTACACGACACAAAGACGATGTTTAAATCAGATATTCAAACGCGGCAGATACTGCCGTTTTCAATGCAGTTCGATTCGACACGGCAGAGATACGATGTTAAAACTAGGCCTGCAAGGCATACTAAATAATTTATGCATGCTTGCGATATTTTTCATGCATCAGGTTTTCTTATAAAGATTAGGCAAATACAAAGCAAGGAAAAATACTGCTTTCAAGTATTTCCACAAAGAACTCACAAAATCGAATGAATTTTGATGCGGTTTCATCATTAAAACAGTGGCAAGTCTCAAACAAAGCTTGTTTTCAGGTTTTACTAAGAGGAGCAAATTCGGAATCAAAAGAAGACCCTTTACATTCAATATTCACTTATTTTCATTAGCTGTCATCTTCAGATATAGTAAAATTATCATGAAAATTGGTGGAACACTTACCAAGCTGCAGGTCACTCAATATTCGTTGCTATCAAGAAGTAAAAACTAGCTTCATGGTTGAATATAAAATCAGACGATTTATTTCATACCACACCTTAATTAATGTTTCACTTAATAACAGAACGAAGATCATCATTGGCTTAAGGTATTGCTTTAGAGAGCTCGTAACTGCAGTCCAATTGATAGTCTGCATTGCAAAATGACATGGAAGACTTGTGAATGGCCTCTGACTTCATTCAAATTTTACAGCTTGTAATTAGATAAATTTTAGAACCAATCTCAGCGAAAATCATACCAAACTTTAAGTTAACATCTTAGGTATAAGACATATTGAGAGATATTTAGTACAGTACCTACTTTTTAGCATGATTAAAAGTTGAATAAAATTTTGGCGAAACCCTGCAAACAGCTAAATCAAAGGGCCTGAAATTTGAGTTTCATGACTTCTATCTGTGAAACTTTTCCTCTGAAATTTCCTTTGAAGCCACAAGAAATTTAACAGAGAATTTGGCGAAAATCTTACTTGCATTTCTGTGACCTGTACCCGAAAATAATATTACATCAACAAAAAAAAGCCTTCACAATATTTCATCACATAAAATTCAGCAAACAAGACTACTATTACAGCTATATTTTCTACTTCTTTACAGCAATTTCATTATCCTACAAACTAAATTTTTTTCATCAATCTCTTTACATAGAAACATTTAAAGTGCATTAATATACATTTTTTCTCTCAATTCTTGTAAGAAAATTAAGGCACAAAATGAGTCTTTAAATCAGCACACTCTAACTCTTGCGCAATATTTAAAGTATCTGGTTTATTTGCCTCCAGTTTCTTACAATTCTTTGGTATTTTACCTAACAAATATTTTTCTCATTAGATTTTCTGACGTAGAAATTTAAAAAAGGATCGACATGAAGTTTGTCTTCTCAGCAAATCTTTGATGCAGGATCTTTCAAAAAGAATCCTAATCCCCTTCTCCCAATAAATTACCAACATGTAGCGTGTCGTCAAAAGAATATTCAAGTGCGTTATTACTACCACGGTATGACGTCAACAGCGGGCTAGAATCATCCAGATAGCACGGCGTGAAATGAAACGAAGAGACAATCGGCACACTTCTTTGTTGAACGAAACTATTTTCAAGAGAGCTCTCATAACTTGTACCATAAATCTGCTGTATTGTACCTCGCGTTAAAAGCGGCGATTTCCTATTGGAATGGTATGAGGCTGTTACATTCTGGACTGAGCGAAGTGGTGCGAACATAAAGTAGTTGAATGCACCTTGTAATGGGTGTAAAATTGCCTGCAAATAAAATCAAAATGTTGAGTTACCACAACAAAGACAGATTTTGTGATACAACAGCATGAATTTCTTTCGTTGACACCTGAATTCAAAGCGATTAGCAATTGCCCACAAAAGAAATTCCCTCAACCAGTAATTGAAAAAAACAAAGCTGCAAAAGTTTTTCTGAAACCCAGGCAACTAGCACGATCGTTGTGCGTTCCAGAAATTGTTTTTNGATCTTTCAAAAAGAATCCTAATCCCCTTCTCCCAATAAATTACCAACATGTAGCGTGTCGTCAAAAGAATATTCAAGTGCGTTATTACTACCACGGTATGACGTCAACAGCGGGCTAGAATCATCCAGATAGCACGGCGTGAAATGAAACGAAGAGACAATCGGCACACTTCTTTGTTGAACGAAACTATTTTCAAGAGAGCTCTCATAACTTGTACCATAAATCTGCTGTATTGTACCTCGCGTTAAAAGCGGAGACTTCCTATTGGAATGGTATGAGGCTGTTACATTCTGGACTGAGCGAAGTGGTGCGAACATAAAGTAGTTGAATGCACCTTGTAATGGGTGTAAAATTGCCTGCAAATAAAATCAAAATGTTGAATTACCACAACAAGGACAGATTTTGTAATACAATAGCATGAATTTCTTTCATTGACACCTGAATTCAAAGCGATTAGCAATTGCCGGCAAAAGAAATCCCCTCAACCAGTAATTCAAAACAAACAAATCCGCAAAAGTTTTCTGAAATCCAGGCAACTAGCACGCTCGTTGTGTATTCCAGAAATTGTTTTTAAAAGCAAACATGAGCATATATCGAAAGAAAAAGGATATATCTACACATCTACCTAGGGCATTTTAGTTCTTTGGTTCAGGAGCTGAGCAGTAAGTCCAAAAAAATGAGAGAATTGAATCGCCTACCAACAGGCTGTTGAACCAAACAAATAAAATGCCCGAGGCAGATGTATAGATATATCCTTCTTCTTTCGATCTAAGCTCGTGTTTGGTCTTTAAAGCAATTTCAGGAGTGAACAACAAGCGAGCCAGCTATCTGGGTTCCAGAGAAACTTTTGCGGCTTTTTTGTTTTGAATTACTGGTTGAGAGAATTTCCTTTGTCTGCGATCGATAATCGCTTTGAACTGCGGTGTCAATCAAAAGCAATACATGCTATTGTCTTACAAAATCTGTCCACATGCAAGAGGTAGCTTTCTTAACTAATGCCTGTAATACCCTTGCAGCAAAATATTTCGGAAACCAAATTAGAGCGTAACCTCCCATCCTGAGTTGACCTAATTGACGTATATGTTATCAAGTGATAGGGCACCACAATACACATAAGTTCTGCATGAAGGTAACAGTTAGTTTCAGCTCAAAAACCGTTGCTCTCATAAAGGATTACTGGGCTGTCTTAGCAATGAGACGCGAGCGTCTTCAAAAACACAGAAGATTCCACTTTTTAGAGTTTTCCTCCCACGAGAGCAGATGCAAATGCCTTGGAAATAGTTCGGGTACTTGTGTTTCCACTTGTTATAAATATGCTCACATATTTTATGCTTCTCTCCTCGACGTTCTGTTTTTGCACGGCAGCCTTCAAACTTAAACGATCAAGGCTGTCAGTTTCAAAACAAATGTGTAAAACGCAAACTCTCTCGAGATCCAGAAAATTTGTAATTCAGGGGACATCATAGCCTGCGTGCAGACATTACTTTCCACTGCGAAGGAGAGCCAAGGCGGATCTTGTAAAGTCTGCGAATTAGCGCCCATTATTGGGTTCTGAGATCAGATGCTCTCCTGCGAAGAGGAGCTGAATCTTGCACGATAAGTTGACCCCGCAAATAGGAAGCATTGCAGAAAATGCCCGATGAAACCAAGTGCACGCCTTGCCACGAAGAAACTATATTGAAGTGCGATTGAAATCTAGTGGAAGGATCTGGTGTATTTAATCTAAAAGCAGAACTTTTGAGTCTTTATTTTAAAATTGTTGTTTCATTTTCAAAGTATATATGTAGGAACTGCGTGCAGGAACTGCAGACTTTACTTTCCACTGCGAAGGAGAGCCGGCTCTCCTTCGCAGTGGAAAGTAAAGTCTGCACGCAGGCTAGGGACATCGTCACTGCAATGATCGGTTTACATATTCAAGCAAGTAAATAAGTTTCAGAGTAAACAAGGAAGAACATAATAGTCGCTCCACTTACTTCTGTATAGCTCAAAACCTCCTGAATAGTTTTACCACAATTGGCAAGAACGAAGATACCACCAGTCAACGTTGAAATCCAGCTGCAAGAAAAGGCAAACTGTCAACATAAAAGCTTTATGGAAACTTGTTACTGCAGAAACAAAGTATAGGACTCAAATCTTTCGAATCGTTAAAAAGGTGGGTGTATTTGTCCTTGAATTGAATGACTTGAAAGGAACTCATGGTACCTTGCTGTAAATCTGCCATGGCAAATTTTTAATATCTTGATTTCTTTCAAAATGGCGGCAATTTAATTATTTTGCAAAAATTCATGGAAAGTTTCGAAAAAATATAAACAATCGTAAATCCTAAACCAATTGAGGAAAATTACATAGAATTCAAGAAAACCATAGTTTATGAAGGTCTGCAATACGTTGGCAAGCAGAAATCTGTAGCTTTTCTGGTTTAGGATTTAAAATTTGATGACGTCAATAAATTTCCACGGAAGATTTAAAGCAAATTCCTTCCAAACTATTTAATTAAAAGAAAACTGTAATAAAGTTTTTCACCGACCTTTTTAAAGAGTGTAGCCCTTTGCTCAGCAACAGCGATAAAGACATTTTTGATATATTCTAGATACATCTTGTTGTTGTTCCAGCTTTGCAAACTTCGCATGGTGTTATGGTGTTCTGTCTTCGAAGTTGCTTCCCGCCATTGTCTCATAAAACCTATCAAGTGATTTTGGAGAAGTGCCTTCTACGCACCAATTGGAACAAAACCGGCACGAAACCAATACCTTTTTGAGGAATTATCTGACTCTTATGCATGGATGACAATTTAAAAAACAAACGAGTTAACAGCTGCATAGCTCTTTGTGAAAGCAACGTGGCTTGTCAATGTCAAGCATATTCATCGTTGTAGCACCAGGAAAGCTCTTTTGATTGCTTGTGAGCATGTTTGTGAGTTTTTGTGCCATGCTAGTGGATTCGATGTCACGTAGAGCGCACTTCTCAAATGATTGATATAACCAACGTGGCTACAATCAGAAAGCCATCGGCTACAATCTACCGAGTGCACCTATCTACCTGCTCAAATGCAAGCCTTAGATGGCACAAGAAAGAAACGGCCTATTTTTCCAGTCAACAATTTAGAGATATGATACAAAAGGCTGAACTCGCATTCGTATTCTCTGAACTCAGTATTAACTGAATTCGTTTTCTCTGAACGACAAATATTCTCTGAGCGACCGACATATAAGTTCAGTCATTGCATCACATCTAAATTGTTGACTGGGAAAGAAGGCCGTTTCTTTTTCGTGCCATTTAAGGCTTGAATTTGAACAGGTTTATCCATTCTTCTTTGACATGAAGAAATCGGCCTAAACCACAACCAACATCCTCAAATACAATTCAGCCTTTAGGCAATCAAATAAAACAAAGTTTTTGAAAATCGGTTAATTGGTTATGGACATGTAAGCAATCAAACAATAATACATCATTTTGGGACACCCGGTACACTATATGATAATGATTCTTGATAACTGTAAATCTGAAATTTTGCAAGATTTACTTTTGATTTTAACTTATAGGAACAGGACTCTATTGGAAAAGGAAAACAGTGCTTTTTTCGGTGTTAGACAGTTTTGTATAAAAATTTGATTTATTGTTATGTATCATTTAAAAAGTTTTTTGGTGCACCTGGTTTCCTCGAGATTGCAAACCTCGGACTTTGCGAACAGTTTTTGAACAGGATTGCAAACCTCAAGATTGCAAACCTGCAAACATAGCAGTACGTCCATGGCAACAGTCCACTGTGCTGGAATACGCATATATCCACGTTTTCAGCGCAAAATACTTCTGCAAAAATTAGATAAGGACTTGCAGTGTCTCAATCCAGCGTTCAACAAGCATGATTTCTATGCATTGACAGATTGCTGGGGAGGGAGAAGGATTGAGACATTGAGCACATAGAGTAGTAGCAATAAGACCACCCTTTCCAGCATACTGAAAACCGGATAAACTCGTATAATTCTTATGCCAAGCACGTTTTCCGTATGTTGCATTCTGCCAAAAAATAAACACAACAAAGTATAAACACTTACCAAGTGATGAATATCAACAAAAAGAAGAAGAATTTTCTTCGGACACGTTGCATAAGACTTCGTTGATGGCATGAGTAAGCATTGCTTAGCAAACATATGTCAGATTTCACTGGGGAAGAAACAGCTGAAAATTAACATACAACAATAAACATGACGTAAATTCTACGACAAGCATAAGTACTTCATTCGTCATAGGGTTACCTATTGATTCAAACTGACATTAAAGACGCCAGGGGCCGTCGAAGCTCGATTTTCATATTTTCAGCAGCATTTGGCCGTTAAGAGGAGGAAGGGGTTACGTGTTGGGCCACAGGTGATGGAGAATAGTGAATATTTTTGTGTAGAATGAAAATAATGCGATACATTTTCCTTTAGTGCTTCATCTTTCTTGTTGTTTCTCGTGCAATCCGTCTATGTGTGCACTCCACTGTTAGGCCCATCTCGAAATAAACCGCCACCTCAATAACTAGGTCCCAGTCTCTGGAGAGGAGATTCTCTTCTCGCTTCCTTCTCGAATCTCATAAAACAAAGGATTCTGCATAGACGTAAGAACCGGGGGGCACTGGGGGCACGTGTCCCCCAAGATTTTGCAATAAACAAAGAACTCCCCTATTCATTTTCAGGAAATGCCCCTGCCCCCCTCAAGTTTGATCTGCTTCCTACGACCCAGGTTCCGCTAATCCAAAGACAAATTGCTTTGTAATGTTCGAGAGCAGAATCCTTTGTTCTACGAAGTTCACCTCCCTTGCTCTCTCAATTCTAATTCGCTTACTCCGTGTCGTCTGAACTTTTGGCCCAGTTTAAAAATCGTTTTTTCTTGCCGTGTCGAATTCAACAGATGCTGCTAAAAACTTTTAAGTGTCAATTAAGTTCGACATAAAAACGACGTTTAAATCACCTGCCATTTTGAATAGATAAAACGGCAGGAGTTCACTAGCTCTGTCGTATCAAACGGCAGAAAAACGACTCAATTTAAACAAAAAAAGATATTTAAACTAGGTCATGTCCTATTCGTGACGACGGTCACACAAGGTACACCTGTCTCCGCGTATGCCTACAGGGTGTGTTACTTCCAACTGCGATGACATTATTCCCTGATTACGAAAACTTGATCTTTCTTTACAGGTGCCATTGTGCTCTGCTTGGTCTTATTAAAATGGTGGAATGCCATTTCTTTACAGAAAGGCATAGCACATCTATCAGTCTGGTTAATAGATCACGTATTTATTTATGATGCACATTAACTATTCAAAATTTTTAATTTAGTTCATTAATCCATTCGTTCTTTTCAGCACAAGGTTGCTGCTCAAAATATTTGCAAAATATATAATTCATCTGTTATCATGCGTTAATTCTAAGCAATATTTTCCAAGTAGTTAGCTTGGCAATTGATTCATTAAAAGTTCCATGCATTCATTTCTTCGCATATTCATCTCATGCTATTTTCTCTGCTTTCCAAGGCCATTATTTTGAAGCTTCTAGGTGTGATGTTGAATTAGACCGACGACGTGATTCTTTGTGTTTGTTTAGTGTTTTCAACCAGATTCTTTTATTTTCTCACATGCAACAACTCAAAAAGGGATTAAAATCTTACGAAAAATATGAAGAAAACTCGAGCGACTCTTGTCCTTCGAAAGTAGAATGCAAAATCTAACGTTGGGCGTCCTTTACGCGTATTAGGTTAAGGGGAAATTATTCCTAAAAAAGGCTGCTTTTGTTGAGGAAAAAAGTAGAACAACTCAGCCAACAAAATGTAAAACCTTTTAAGAATTTTAAAAGAT
>REGL01001001.1:102027-115003 GCA_004194395.1 Aurelia aurita complex sp. Pacific
AATAAGCTATGCACTTTTGGCAGGCCACGATAAATCGTACACTTGACCGATTTTGAAGATTTATGACTTAATCTTTAGCAGAAAGCCTGAATTAGATACTGGGATTTCTTGCAAATTTTTCCGTTTTCAGTTTTTAGAGTTAGAAGCGAGTTTCTTAAAATTTTCGAAAACACTGAAAATGATCGAAAAACATCGATCAAGTTCTCTAAAGAATCGACATGAATGGACAAAGAGAGAACTTGTTCGTGGTGATTTGGGAATTAGAAATCGATTAATTGTAATCTGCTGTACGATAGCTCGTACTAAATCCACAAATCACCCTGAAAACGTTTTCTCTTTGCCCATTCATGTGGAGTCTTTTAAAATTTGATCGACGTTTTTTGATCGTTTTCAGTGTTTTCGGTAACGAAAATTTTAAGAAACTCGCGTCTTGCTCTAAAAACTGAACACGGAAAATTTTTGCAAAAAGTCCCAGAATCTAATTCAGGCTTTCTGTTAAAGATCAAGTAATAAATCTTCAAAATCGGCCCAGTGTACGATTTATTGTGGCCTGCCAAACGTGCATAGTTAATTTTGGCGCACCCGGTATCAAAGTCAATTAAATGACCGGTACAGTTTTGATCCGTTACAAAGTAGTTTCGGTTCAAGTGATTTTATACCGCTCCAGAACAAATTATTCTATAAATCAAAGGAAAGCAAATGTTACCGATTGGCACGAACAGTGTAAACGGGGGGTGGATCAGTCACATTTTTATCACAGATGCAAAGTTGATAGATTTCCAACAAATTTCCAAGGCAGCGCACAATTTTCCTTGAAGAAATTCAAGGACAGGGTATTGTTTTTTAAACATTTACTTTGGGACATGGGAGATTGTTTTCTGGGACATGATATTGTTTTCTGGAACATGGTATCGTTTTCTGGAGTTTGACTCCGGGACAGGATGCTTTTAAAGATTTTCGAGCGGCACCTCCCCGTATGTTCGTAGACTAAGTACCACCACGGGTCAGGAACAGTGTAAACGGGGGGAGGCTGATCTGTCGCACTTTGGTTATGGGTCAAAAGTCGTACCAGTAAAATGTAAACATGGTCTAATACCCTATTCATACTTGCAAGCTAAACCAGCTTTAACTAAATCAGACTGTCGAATGGGGCCTTCCAATTGGTCAATCCAACAAATACCATGAATTTGATTGGTTGAAATTATCCTGGTTTAGATAAATCTGGTTTAACTGCGTCGGTGTGAAAGTGGTATAATAAACGGAACATTGCGGTATATCTAGACGAAAACATTACTGAACTAAATCTAGACAACAAGCGAATAACATTGAATACGCTAAAAATGCTCTTTATAAGATATTATATTTGGTTGTTTTACGCATGAAACTATACAATGAATATGTAATTTGAAGGAAAAACCCAATGCGACTGTTTATTGCTGAAGAGAAGTTTTGAAACAATATCCTAAAACGCGAAGCATGGCAGAATTGCTCCAAAGATAAAATGAACAGATAAAGTTTTTGGCTGTAAAGTTTGTCCTGCTCATAAAAATCATTAGCTCTTTTCATACGGAAGACGAAAAAAATGATCTGGACGAATAAGCTGTCTGACAATTGTTTGTCTGATGTAAATAAAAGCCGGACTTTTGACGACTTTATTGGGTAAACAAACGAATCCTCCTCGAAAAATTGTCTGGGAAGACAAACAAGTAACGGACGAATCAGACGACTTGTGCGTCAAAAAATTTGTCCGTCCTATTATCACACAAGATTAACTGTCCGCAAAAACAATTTTGTCCCTCTTCTATTGGGAAAATGGTTATTATCGAAAATAAATCAACATAGATCTTCAAGAGCTTAACTTGTGTTGTAGCCACAGAAACCGTCCTTTCTCCATTTGAAATTCAAGCAACTGTTTTGTTTCAAATCATGCAGCAGTGCTCAACTTTATGTTAACAAATACCTCGCTCCTGATTCATTCAGACACTGTGAAATCCGAACGAAACAACTGGCCTAAAAACTCTTTCTAAGTGCCATTTGGCATAGCAAATTTGCTATCTTAACGTAAAATCACAAACAACAAACTTTTTAAATTCTATACAAAGAGCTACGCAGTTACGCAGCACGTTTGCTCTGTTATTGGGATTTTCGCGTTTATAGAAAAATTTAACTACTATGAAAATATTGTATCTATAAATTTCCCTGAATCTAAATCTAAATTTCTTATACAAATTTTGGTTCTCGTTTAGTCCCATCACTTACACTACGAGTCTTCTCTTCGCTCTTATTAGAGCCACCAGACTTCTGTTCCCTAGGCAAAGAGCCTTGTTTAACGGTTACCTCATCTCGCGTGTCTCTATCATTTCCCTGTGCGCTTCTTCTCCTTGGAATCTGGGATTCATCATCGTCCATTTCGTCCCCTGATTCAAACTGTTTCAACATTTCTCGCACAGAAACTCCCCTTCTTGTTAACGGGCTGTTCTCTTCTGAGCCCCGACTCCCTTTTCTCGTCTCCGTTTCTTTTGTGAATTTTTCAACCAATTTTGCTGTACTTCTGCGTCCGGTTGACTGCTTTCCTTTATCCGAGCCTTCGGATGATTGTCGGCTCAACGGTAATTTCTCTCGGAGCGGGCTTTCATCCCGATCTTTCCCCGACCATAACTTCGATTTTTCAGTACGATCAAGATCACTTTCTACGTTGAACTTTGCTCGTAATTTCCGAGTATTTCCAGAAATAGCCGCATTATTGTTCTTTTCCGAGCTATTCGTTTCCATTTCATTTGAGTCTTCTTTTGGGGTCGAGGCTCGTTCTACTACGTCATCATTTAGACCAACAAACGAATTACGGTTTGTCATGGAAATAGGCGAGAGTGGCTTCGGCGCTACCATCGGTGCAACTTTTGTCAAAGCTCTGCCAGGACTCTTCGATGAAGGGACAAGATCTGCATCTGACTGACATATTTTCTCTTGCTTACTTTCATTTTCTCGAACGTCTACATCCTTGTCTTTCCCAGTTCTGATCGCGGCATCTGCATTTGTCTTCTCTCCAGCCTCTAACAAAGGTTTTGGAACGCTACCGTCTATGTTGTCAGTGCTACTTGAGTCCTTTTGGCTTGGCTCGTTTTGGTCACTTAAACTAGACACAGAGGCATGCCCTTTCTTTCGCGTTCTACTATAGCTGCCTGATTTTTCACGGCCTACTGGCTCTAAATCTTCTACTATATTTCCTTCGCATTTGTTCGCAGCATCTGTAATTATGGCCACTGATGAATCAGGGAGCTCCACTGGGCTAGCTGATCCGAAACTTACGTTCGATTCAGATCCTGATAACACAGACTGTGGTGAAGCTATTTGCCGAGCAGCTTCATTATTGCCATTAAGAAGCCTGGTTTCCGTTGGGCCTTTTCTTGTCCCTGCAATGGAATTTACCTATTTCAGCAAGGCATACCATGCAGTACCTAACTGATCGAAATGAGTTTAAGCAACTACTATTATTCCATATCCCATTCACAGCTAACCGTTTACGGTCGTCTCCTGGGAAACGTCTACGCCAACAAGGATAGATTACATCGTATTTTCTTAGGATGAAACAGCTTGAAAGGCCAATTCGATGACTTCCAAGCTAATTTAAGAATTCTGGGCGTCAAGCTTCAATCGAAATAACCCTTGTGTAGGTTGCCACTAACAGCAAAGTACAGCTGTTCTAAGGATACTCGTGGAGACATATTTAGCGTATTTTGCTGTGTAGATAATATATTTTAGATACCCTGTAAATTGATTTTAACACTGATCATTATTTCTAACATGGTTTTTAATAGATAACTAGACTTTGACATATTGTAAATAGGTTTTTTCTTTCCTTTGTATTATATTATTATTATTGTATTGTATCGTTAGNTCCTGGGAAACGTCTACGCCAACAAGGATAGATTACATCGTATTTTCTTAGGATGAAACAGCTTGAAAGGCCAATTCGATGACTTCCAAGCTAATTTAAGAATTCTGGGCGTCAAGCTTCAATCGAAATAACCCTTGTGTAGGTTGCCACTAACAGCAAAGTACAGCTGTTCTAAGGATACTCGTGGAGACATATTTAGCGTATTTTGCTGTGTAGATAATATATTTTAGATACCCTGTAAATTGATTTTAACACTGATCATTATTTCTAACATGGTTTTTAATAGATAACTAGACTTTGACATATTGTAAATAGGTTTTTTCTTTCCTTTGTATTATATTATTATTATTGTATTGTATCGTTAGATGGAGGGCCCCTTGAAAATCAGCACTTGCTGAAGGGCTACCCTCCCTAAATATATGACATCACATCAAATCAATCAAAATGGCTGTTGAACTGTAACAGCCTTGAGTATCCTTAGACAAGGCCTTTTTAATGTTTCTTAAATGCCTTCAGACTTCAAGAACCTTGCTTCTAGAATTCAAATCTCTTTTTCTGACGAAAGTTTCTTGTACATAATCCAATAAAAAGTTATAGTGACATATAACTAGTTAAACTACTAATAAATTTACCCTACCATACCATTAAAATGATACCAGAGGGCGCAAAAGGCTGCGTCTGCCCTGCGGCTATAACATAAAGTTAAAGCTACTAATAAATACGGAGCAAAAAAACCAGACAATACACGTAACAACTCTACAATAATACTAAATTCCCCTTGCAGGTTCAGACGCAAGCTTCATGCATAAGTTTTATAGTTTTCATCTTCCCCCTAGAGATTGGAAGCTCTTGTATGACACGCTCACAACCTTGACTAACTAAACATCCTTAAGAGCCTTGCTTCCAACAGAAAGTGAGCGTTTGATCAAATTTCATACAAGAAGTAGTTTGCAATAAAATTTAGCAACTTACGTTCAACCAAATCTTTTAATTCATCATCAACATCTGGCGACGGCATGTCCGGCACACTGTCCATTGAGCCAAATGACGATGCAAAGTCCTAAAAAATCAAATTTTGAAATAAAGTCGATCATAAATTTGATGTCATGTGAGATTTGCGATAACGCAAAATTATCATGCAAAACATTTCAATTTTTCACGGACATTTCTATGTGAAATCTAATTTGAGACAGATTTTAGACACTTTTAACGATAACTTTGCAACCAAGTTCATAAAGGTTCAGAATATCACAAAGGAATTACCCTCTATCTAAAAGAATCATCTCTGAGTATCCAAGCACTGCATTGTAATTGAAAGCAGCATTACACGGTGGTCGAATATGAACAATGGTCACTGACAAAAAATTCTTAGTGAATCTAATACACGAATTTGGATAATGTTGTTTACACCCACTTCAGATCACATGATTGTCCTCCATAGGAAACTTTCTTTTCATGCCAGTGCAGAACTTCGTAGCATAGAAGCGTGAAACGGAGCACAAGGCTTAAATCTTTCAAATCTTTAAAAAGCTGGGTGTAACATTCTATCAGATTTTTCTAGAAATTGAATAGCCTGAAAGGAACTCAGGGTACTGTGCTGTAAATCTACCGTGGAATTTTTTGATATCTTAATTATTTTCAAGATGGTGGCTTTTTCAGTATTTTTGAAAAAATTCATCGGAAATTAAAAAAAAATAAAATCATCGTAAATCTGAATTCAATGGAGGAAAATTTATACAACCTTCAAGAAAACCATAGTTTATGAAGGTCTACAATATTGTGGAAAGCAGAGATCTGTAGCTCTCCTGGTTTACGATTTATAACTTTGATGACGGCATAGCTTAAATTAGGCTTAAATTAGCTGTAATTTAGAGCTTTGATTAATTCTCGCCTACTGTAATAACAAAGTAATGATGATGATGATGATGATGATGATGATGATGATGATGATGATGATGATGATGATGGTGATGATGATGATGATGATGATGATGATGATGATGATGATGATGATGATGATGATGATGATGATGACGATGATGATGATGATGATGATAGCCTCAAATGTAATAAATGCCGCCATTTTGACACTGATCAAGAAAACAAAAGGTTTCCACTGCAGATTTACATCAAAGTACCTAATTTCATTTTGAGCCATTTAATTGAAAGAAAAATGTTATAGTATTTTACACCCACCGTTTCAAAGATTTGAGCCCTATGCTGTGAAACGGGTAACTGTATCAACAGATAAAGAGATGATTTCCCAAGTGTATGGTCAATTGACCTGAACCGAGTCTCTAAAAAACGTTAGCTGAATTTCTCTATGACTCACGAGCGTGGTCCGTGAGGCGATCAATTTCCACTGAAAGACATCGAGTTACAGTATTACCCCACCATTTAGAAACTCATTTTGTAAAACCAGCCTGCTTAGTTTCTTATATATATCATATAAATGTTACATTAAACCAAATGTTGGACAATGACTATGGTGCCATCTGGCAGGCTGCAGTTTCTTATAAATCAGTTTCTTAGTGGCGGGGTAATACTGTACTGTAAAAATGAAAACTTACTCGTGCATCGCTGTCAGTTCTAAAAATTTCCGGAAAGTCGATTTGCAGTTCATCAGATAAACTAAGTAGAGAAAGAAAATGACCAAAATTAAAAATCCATCAAAAATACAGTAAAAATCCGCGTATAAGAACCTATAATTTCGCAAGTCAGCCTGACTAGGTTCTTATGTTTTGGGTATTTAGTGGGAAATGAGGCTGTTCAGGTTCTTAAATGGGTTCCTATTCTGTTAAGGGTTTTGAGGAATTTCTGTTCTTCAGATTCAAAACTTGAGGCCTATTATTTACTGGCAGTTCACATGAGGTATTATTCGCAACAGCATTTTGGAAGAATCAGAAATGTTTATGTAATCCAAAGAAAAGCCTTTCATAAGTTTCTCATCAAATAATATAAACATTTACGATTCTTCCACAAACTTCTGCTGTGAATAAGACCCCATGATCTCTACAAATAAGAACCTATTTTAAATTTCAGCCTGAATGGGTTCTTATACATGGGGATCTAATTGCAAAATTTCAGCCTGCAGGTTCTTAATCCACTAGGTTCTTATACGCGGGTTTTTACTGTACTACAGATACTCAGATATTCATATTTTTCTGTCTTGAAATCAAAATGTTATCACAAAACATTGGCTTCAACCATGCCATGAATTCGAGCGTTCGTGATAGATTTGAGGAGCTTATTTTGCCATCAATCAAATTGCAAGTAAACATGTTTATTTATCTNTTCTACAAATAAGAACCTATTTTAAATTTCAGCCTGAATGGGTTCTTATACATGGGGATCTAATTGCAAAATTTCAGCCTGCAGGTTCTTAATCCACTAGGTTCTTATACGCGGGTTTTTACTGTACTACAGATACTCAGATATTCATATTTTTCTGTCTTGAAATCAAAATGTTATCACAAAACATTGGCTTCAACCATGCTATGAATTCGAGCGTTCGTGATAGATTTGAGGAGCTTATTTGCCATCAATCAAATTGCAAGCAAACATGTTTATTTATCTAAAACATAAATAAACCAGTGTCCAAGGTTCAGAAAAAGGCAAAACCAATACCTGAGTTCTTGTTTGCCATCTTCTAATTGATCAGGCTGTGTGTTATAGCCAAGATCTAAAATGTAAAAACAGATTTTGCAGATTGAAAGAATTTAACTACGTTTTCAACTTTAATCTCATCCCGAAGTGTGCATTTTGAGGTAAATCAAACTCATCAAACTTCGGCTAGTATAGGGCTCAAATCTTTCAAATCTTTAAAAAGGTGGGTGTAAAATTCTATGACATTTTTCTTTGAATTGAATTGCTTGAAAGGAACTTATGGTACTTTGCTGTAAATCTGCCGTGGAAATTTTTTGATATCTTGTTTTTTTTCACAATGGCGGCAATTTCATTATTTTTGAAAATATTCATACAAAAAATTTTGAAAAAGTTTAAACAAGCGTAAATGCTGAACTAATAGAGGAAACATTATATAACCTTCAAGAAAACCATGGTTTATGAAGGTCTACAATATGGTGGCAAGCAGAAATCTCTAGCTTTTCTGGTTAAGGATTTAGAAATTTGATGACGTCATAGCCTCAAATTTAATAAATGCCGCCATATTGAAACTAATCAAGATATCAATAAATTGCCACGGCAGATTTAGAGCAAGAAACCCTCAGTTCCTTCCAAGCCATTTATTTCAAAGAAAACTGCAATAGAATTTCACACCGACCTTTTTAAAGATTTGAGCCCTATGTTACTTCGGCTCTGGTCTGGTCAATTTTTCAATTCAAAAAAGTACGTGTGACTGTGTTTTTAAAGGACATTTCTGGGAATGGTATGATTCATGATAAAATAAGAGGTTATACTGTTATGAATTGTGCATCGTCCTCTTTTCCGCCATTTTTCGTCTTTCCTCTGCAAAATTGCGTATTCAAATAAGTGACCAGAGCATAGTGACGTCATCAAGCGCAAAGGATCTGTGCCTTCCGATGTCACGTTCAATGAAAACGAGGCTGCCCTATTGTTTTTGCCTCTTAATCATTGCTAGCCGCTTTATAGTCTGCTCATGGAAAATTGGTCACAAATTGCAACGATATTTGGTATAAAATGTGGAAAACAGTTGATAGGTCGCGGCAGCAGTTGGTAACTTTGTTTTCTAGCATTGATTTTACAAACCCCGGACTTGTCCTTTAAGATCAAGAGACAATGGTGATCATAGCCAACTCTACTAATATGCCCATTTCCTTTGACGTTATCAAACTGGACAGAACATAAATAAATGCACTGCTGATGAAGGGTTATGCCCTATACGTTTCGTGTTTTCTAATCTTATCAGTTTAGTTTATTCATTACCGAAATTTATGTTTATGTGCTGAAACCATTGCAAAACGTCATTCTCAAGATTTTAATGAACATAAATAAATGATTTAAATTTGATACTATTAGTTTACCTTGGTCGGACTGTGCACTTGAGCTTCTCTTNCCTTTGACGTTATCAAACTGGACAGAACATAAATAAATGCACTGCTGATGAAGGGTTATGCCCTATACGTTTCGTGTTTTCTAATCTTATCAGTTTAGTTTATTCATTACCGAAATTTATGTTTATGTGCTGAAACCATTGCAAAACGTCATTCTCAAGATTTTAATGAACATAAATAAATGATTTAAATTTGATACTATTAGTTTACCTTGGTCGGACTGTGCACTTGAGCTTCTCTTGTGAGCATCTTTCGAATCAGTTGTGTTCTGACGGGATTAACAAGGAAACGATAAAGTAATTTGCAGCACTAAAAATTTTCAAGTTAAAGGAATAAAGTCATATCAGATTGGATGAGTCAAAACAAGTTGAAAAGTTTGCACGCTTGCAGTCTGTTACCTATTCATCAGATCTCTTATAACTGGCTGCCATCGTGCAGGTAACATGTTAACTTAGATAAACTTAGTTGGATTGGCTATTGGCTGCATTGTTCCCAAATTATGAGCGAAACAAGCCTAAAATACTGGATCAAATTTGCCAACGATTAGTCGCAATACTGAAAACAATTTGAAAAACGACTGAAAGAACTCCCCAAGTGAAGAGAATAGAAGGGCTGCCTCTGTATCTACCGGGTGTCCCAAAAAAACGCAACGGATTTGATCGGATCTAGCGACAAGAATTTAGGTCCAGTCAATCCACAATAATTTTTCATATAATCCTCGATAGCTAACTTGAAGATAGATACCTTGTTTGTCGATATTGGTGCATGGAGAGTTGGAATATCAATATTCAAAGTCCAAATTTGTCTGAACCTCCAAGCCAGAGCTTGTAGCTTTTAGCCTAAACTGCAACCGCGCTGTTTTGGGGAAACTCCTGAATTACCGTCAAAGAAGAGAATAAAGCCTCATGCTGAGGGGAATATTTGAATAGAAATTCAATCAAATTCATCAATTTTGTCCTGAAAAGACATATTTTGTTATGCGTCAAAAGTCTCGAAAAGTTAGCATTGCATGTGCCTCATAAAAGAAAGTCCGCGAAGTAGTTTGCTTGGGTGTGAAAAATGAATTAGTTCTGGCAATCTTCACGACTTAATGACATGCATTTTATTCTATCTTCCTTCGAATTATTGTGAAACAAGAAATCAAATATACCCAAGGGAAAATGATCCGTGCATAAGATCCTTAAAAATGCGCATTCGTGCTTTGCTCTTTTGCAGGTGCACTATGATAGAAGAAATATATTCATTTGTAAATTGTCCCTTCGCCAGTGTTATGTTTGTCAATTTCTACGTTTCAAATTTCAATTGAAATGTGTCCCTAAACATGTGTACCTTAACATACTTAAACTACTGCACTTTGCGTATGATTAAGGAGATTCCTCAAGCGCGTCTTCAGTTAGGCCAAACCCGAAACCTCTGGTTTGGAGATAGAAGCAAATTTGGACTTTCAAGATTGATATTTTAACTCTCCATGCACCAATATCAACAAACAAGGTATCTATCTTCAAGTTAGCTATTGAGGATTATATCAAAAATTATTTTGGATTGATTGGACCTAAATTCTTGTCGCTAGTCCCGATCAAATCCGTTGCGTTCTTTTTGGGACACCCGGTGCATAACCGATTGCTTAGGCAATACGATAGCTGATTATCATATCATGTTCATCGCTGTGCAGCTAAAATGTCGGAAATCTGATCCAGACGTCTAGGCCTGTTTTGAACGATTCTGAGATAAAATACTTTTATAAAATTATGTGTAAATTGAGAACAAGATGATCGATTTTAAACAATTAGTTTACGTTATCTCAGTTGACATGCCATCTACTCAACAAGAATGACTTTTGAAGGAATCTGAAGAACAGCTAGCAATTTATAGGCCTGAAAACATTCAAAGTTGTTTGACTCACTCGGCAGTTGCTTAGAAGATAATGGTTACATTTACTCGCTTAAAAATGTAATAATCTGACTTGGAATTGTAAAAACAAAGCTCAAATCAGGTGAAATGTCATCGGACTGTGGAAGATATAAACTCCAACCAAGGCAGTTTTGGATGGGTTTCATGAAAGTGTATGAAAAGATGAGACGCTGCAAATTAATAGATATTGACTCACTAATGTTTCTTGAGTAACATCAGCTTCATTCTCTTCCTCGATGATCTTATTTCTTTCCAAATCTCCATCAAGAATCTGTTTGAAAAACATAAGAGTTTTATAGGTAACGCATGACCTTCCCTTTTATGGATAAGGGACGTCTCCTGCATCCCTCCTCCCCCTTCTTGAGTGAGAAGCTATAAATTGCTCCCAAATAGTAGAACATTGAATTTTTTCTCACGAAAACAATGTTTCTCTACTTTTGGAACGAAGTTAACATGAATTAGAGACGATTTTGAAACGAATTACATGTACAAGTCTGAAACTAATTGCATGTACGAATTAAAAGACCAGCGCAAACGAATTAGATACGAATTTTAAACGCATGTGGGATTGATTTAACAGAAATATCATAAGATCTATGTCTGTTATATATTAAGGCTGCACTCAGGCTACACAATTATTCGTACACCATTATTCGTAGATATCTCTATTCCAAAATATTGTGCAACAAACCTGTGTATTCATGATGAGCAATTCCACAACTCTGACCTGATGAGTCATGTCCATCAGAGCTGATAATGACGAGGAATTACCCCTGTTAAAATAATACGAAATGAATAATTAAGAACGGAAACTTTCTACGTGATAAAATTACGGATAAAATTCTTGTTGACAATAGATTCGTTCAAAATTTGATAATGGTCGAAATTTTGACACAGAGTAAATTTTGGGATGCTGCAATCTTTCTTCTGGATGTACTAAAGGGGGTGCAAGAGGGCTACAAACTAAGCCAATGTTGTCTCAAAGCTAATTTTACAGCTAATTTTAAACACCAAGATTTAAATACCAAGCTTTTAAAGGGGCTCAGTCGTCAAACAGTAAACAAGTCCGTAAACTCGCACGTGTCGGGGATTATCCATTGTTCATCCATTGTTCTCTGCAGTTTGTTTGGTGGCTTCACCCAAGCCACAAAAAAGTGACCGCTAAAAATCCACTTATATCCGAGCAATCGTAGAAGATATGAATGTTTGGTTTGTTCCTTAGTGAAGTACAAGGATTAATGCCCTAACAGCAACTTTCATTTTGAAAAAAATACGAAAATCCTGTGTGATATCACCTTTCAAAAAACTGCAAAAATCATCGTTTTGTTTACATTTTGACGACGGAGCCCCTTTAAAGACAAGCAAAATTTAACAACTTACTGAAGTTACGACTATTTTGCACAGCTGAAAATGTTGGTCATGAATGCATGCAAAACATTAGGCTGAGATTTTCTCCATTGAAAGCTCCCTTCATAGCGCGATATACGACAGAGATGTTTGTATATGCAGGCAACATAAATCATAGTAGACATCCAGGATCATTGCATGTCTGTATCAACTAACTAATATCCTGCATAAGAGGCTATACTCTTTCGTCCAAGGGTAATGGCCCAAAAATATACCTGGGTTTAAGTAACGTTGGGCCAAAGATGATTGCTAAATTGCTACAAGACATTTGGTTGAAGACTTCATTATTTGCCACCCTGCAAAGAAAAGTGTTGATAAAGTCTGATGCAGTAACAACAAATCATAGCAACTTGCTCGGTAAAATCTGATAAACGAGCACAGACAAAAAATTATGTTACTATTTACCAGGGGGTAATCTTCGTAATAGGAAGCTCGGGGTGTGCCATTTTTAATCTGTACATCACACCCCCAAAACACATTACCGCAACATTTGTAAAAATGGTACAATGTATAAATTCTTAATATAATGACAATGTCACAAAGAACACTATTGAGAAAAGTTTTGCTTTTCTTGAATCACCTGATAAAGTATCTGTATCATGTTACCTATTCAGTCCCTATTGATATAAACTCTCCGTTGCCATTGCGTCTTTCTTCTCCTTTTATTTCCCATCCCCTTCCCCTTCCCCTTCCCCTTCCCCTTCCCCTTCACCTTCACCTTCACCTTCAC